>JAULCC010654301.1:0-12990 GCA_032358795.1 Nuttallia obscurata | reverse complement strand
AGTGTGGGTCAAACTTTGAGGTCTATGACATCAGATACAAAGTCACACTGATATTTGGTTGCCATACTTCAGTTAACATCTGTAAAAGCATCTTTTGTTTATTTTTTCAAATCTAACTTGACACATGCTACACTTAGAAAGGTCATTGTTGCAACCAAAGACCCAAACCTCTCTGTCAGAAGTGTGGGTCAAACTTTGAGGTCTATGACATCAGATACAAAGTCACACTGATATTTGGTTGCCATACTTCAGTTAACTTCTGTAAAAGCAATACAGTTTTCAATAATTTTTATATCCCAAAAGGATGTTTTATGGGAAGATCTGTGACTGGTCTGAAGGTGTTGTCTGCAGTTTGTCCACTCTCTTAGTCAAACAGTTTTCATCTGATTTTCATCAAACTTCCTGAACAATTTATGTTTGCTGAATGACGCGGCCAAGTTTGATAACCAGCTTAATCGACCATGGCAGTTTTGGATTATGGCTCTTGAATCATGCAAAATAGGTAAAATTAGCCATGTCCACCATCATAAGTCAAACAGTTTTCATTCGATCTTCATCAAACTTGCTGAACATGCTTGTTGGCATATTGTCTCAGCTAAATTTGATAACCTGCTAAATAGATTTTGGATTTTTCAACAAACTTTTGAAGGGTTTAACCTCCTTGACAGATTTATTTTGTGACACTTTGGCTCTCTTGTTAATTTCAGATAAACTACAATGGTAATGAGGGCACATCATCCCTTCTGTGTGCTTCTATTGCTGATGCCCTGAAGGCACCAGAAGTGATTACAGTTAAAGTACATCTAAGCAGTAAGTACATCTAAGTAGTAAGTACATCTAAGCAGTAAGTACATCTAAGTAGTAAGTACATCTGAGTAGTAAGTGCATCTGAGTAGTAAGTACATCTGAGTAGTAAGTACATCTGAGTAGTAAGTACATCTAAGTAGTAAGTACATCTGAGTAGTAAGTGCATCTAAGTAGTAAGTACATCTGAGTAGTAAGTGCATCTAAGTAGTAAGTACATCTGAGTAGTAAGTACATCTGAGTAGTAAGTACATCTGAGTAGTAAGTACATCTAAGTAGTAAGTACATCTAAGTAGTAAGTACATCTAAGTAGTAAGTACATCTGAGTAGTAAGTGCATCTAAGTAGTAAGTACATCTGAGTAGTTAGTACATCTAAGCAGTAAGTACATCTAAGTAGTAAGTACATCTGAGTAGTAAGTGCACAGGTCAGTAATAATTAATAAAGCATGACCTGTAGAAACAAACTTCAAGCAGGTAATACATATATGCTTGTCGATAAAGCATAGATAGGTCAATGGTAATTGATACAGCTGACTTTAAGAATATGAATGTAATTTTTGGTATGATAAATGTTAGTGGTAGGTACATAGACAGGTCAGTTATAATAATTCATGGCCTTGAGGTCAATATGAATTTAGTTCCTCCAGAAGTCACATCTTGTCACCTTCACCTTGGCTTCAACTAAGCCATTTCTGAATATTTCTTCATGAAATTTTGTATAGACATCATATGACTATAGAGTTATGACTAGACTATATAATATAGGTATATTATTTTGTAACATTCCATAAGGTAACTTTTCAGAAAAAATTTGAAAAATACATACATTTTTGAACTAAGAATGGAGCCAAATATCTGCACCATGAAAGGTCAAGCAAGGCCATACTGGATATAAAATATTTGCCCCATTAAAGGTAAGCAGGCCCTTACAGGATATAAAATATGTGCCCCATTAAAGGTCAAGCTGGGCCATACAGGAATTAAAATATTTGCCCCATTAAAGGTCAAGCAGGGCCATACAGGATATAAAATATGTGCCCCATTAAAGGTCAAGCTGGGCCATACAGGATATAAAATATGTGCCCCATTAAAGTTCAAGCAGGCCCATACAGGATATAAAATATTTGCCCCATTAAAGGTCAAGCTGGGCCATACAGGATATAAAATAACTGCCCCATGAAAGGTCAAGCTGGGCCATACAGGATATAAAATAACTGCCCCATTTAAGGTCAAGCTGGACCATACAGGATATAAATATTTGCCCCATTAAAGGTCAAGCAGAGCCATACAGGATATAAAATAACTGCTCCATTAAAGGTCAAGCTGGGCAATACAGGATATAAAATATGTGCTCCATTAAAGGTCAAGAAGGCCCTACAGGATATAAAATTGCCAAAAAGAAAACAGAAAAATCTTTGTCTGTTGTTTGCTTTGCCATAGACCCAAATGCCTGTTTGCAGCTGCAGTTTCACCTACTAGTTTCAAATCGTGTCTGACATTGTATATGGTAACTGTTATTTAAAATTATTGTATGAAACAAACATAAAAATCTTGTAAAAACTGAAACCTATATGAAAAATTGTGCTTGTTTCAGCTGTTGATGGCTTTGCTATAGACTGGCTTAGAGGCAACTGGTATTTCGCCGACCCAGTTCTCAAACGCATCTCAGTGTGTTCCCCTGGTGGAGATTACTGTAGCATTATTGCAGGTGGCGAAAAATATCCTCTGTTTGGTCCAAGGAGTCTAGTACTGGATCCATCTGAAGGGTAAGACTTTTGGCAATACTAAATAATACAGTCCAAAATAATACAGTGCAATACAATAAAAATAGAGAGAAATACAGTTCAGTAAAGTACAATGCAGGAAATACAGCACAATACAGAAAAATAAATCTCTGTCTGTTTCTCTCTCTCTGTCTCTTTCTGTCTCTCTTTCTGTCTCTGTCTCTTTGTGTCTCTGTCTTTCTCTGTCTGTCTTTAACTCTGTCTGTCTGTCTGTCTGTCTTTTTATTTTTAGATATTTATATTTTTTACATATATATATTTTGACAAAATCTGGAATCAAAGAATATCACACCTAATTACTATGATTGAGTACTGTTCTCCACACTTTGACCACTAAAGTTAACATACAGTTTACAATACAATAATAGAGAATTTATGATTTTACATTTTTGTAGACATATCTACTTTTCGGACTGGAATAGTACCCAAAAACGTTTGGTTCGTTGTGATCTGGACGGTTCCGACTGCACAGACCTAGTGTCGACAAGTCTTCTGCAGCCTAGGGGATTAACCATTGACTACCCCAACAAGCATCTGTACTGGTCAGACATGGAGCTCCGTGTCGTTGAGAGGATTGATCTCTCAGGAGAAAATACCTCAAGACGAATTGTTGCCATTGGCTCAAAGGTTTGTATAATTTTCCTTAGAGGAGCAGAATAGAACAGAAATTTTAAGCAAATATCTGATTTGAGAAAGTTCTTCTTTTTTTTTTTATTTGTTTTGTTTGTTTGCTTTACATCACTTAATATCAGCTAGGGCTAATGGACATCCCAGATAGAGGGAAGCGGATACAGAGAACTCTTCTGTAGAACTCTCTGATTCTTATATGTGCGAAGTGAATAGCACTGGAACACGTGGGGGCTGAACCCCATCTGGTCACTTCATTGTGACACCGACAAACCAGTTGTAATACTTACCCTAAATCCTGAGCTCAAGGAGAGAAGCCATTACTACCAATTTTAAAGTCTTTGGTTTGACCCTGCTGGGGATCGAACCTGAGGCCTCCTGCACTGGAAGCGGTGGCTCTAACACTTGAGCTAACCAGGCAGTCCTCTTCTTTGTGATTAACTGTTTTATGCAGCTAGCTAGTCATCTGAGAGGCTGTTGTCAAGGAACTACTTTCATACATTCATCGACAAGGAACTACTTTCATACTCTCATCAACTTACATATGTACTATGCTTGACTTTAACAGCCACACCTGCTCATATAATCACATAACTATTGGCACCTCCATGGCTCAATGGTCAAGAGCCCTTAAGCCTTAGCTTTCTAAGGATGACTGTGATAGAATTTGCAAACAGCTTGGATGCAGATTAGACACCGAGTAACTCAGCATCAATTCAGAATCCAAGCTGTTTGGCACTTGGCTAGTTATTTCTCCAAATATTGGGTGATTCTGATGAATTTTAAAATCTAGGCAGATGACAGTTGAAGCAGACGACTTTAAACTTATCCTTAACTTATTAACTTGACCCTCCACTCCTGTTTGGTTGTAGTGTTTGCATTAGAACCCCTTGAAAAGCTTAAGTTCAGTTTATATTGGAATAAATTGAATAATCATGCATCATTATATTATCATTGGCTATTGGCATAATCATCAAATAATGGAAATGGTGTGGTACAGGCCTAAGGATTGAAGGGTCCTCGGTTCAAATACTGGCCGGGCCCTCAGATTTTTCTGGGCAGAAAATTAATCCCACATGTGCCTCACTCTATCCGGGTGTTTAAATGGGTTCTCGTGAAGGTGTAAACCAATGTGCTGTGGCTGCAATCTGCGCCATCTGTCAATGGCCGACTTACAACCTGATGATTGGGGAAAAATATGTAAAGCACCTTTAAGTATATGTCCAGTGTGAACAAGAATGCTTTATAAATGTGGTAAAAAAATAACTAGCCAGAAATTAGTGATTTCATTTCTTTTTTTTTTTATATCTAAAGGTTGAGGCCATATTTAGCCTTGATGTGTTCGAAAATTACTTGTACCTGAGCGATCGTCATTACAACAAAGTGGCCCGAATTCATCGCTATGACTACGGAGATCCCAAGGAGACTCTGGTAGACCATCTTTCCAGACCAGCACAGTTACACATTTACCACAAACAGAAACAACCATCAGGTATGCTGATATAGTTAGCTTGATCTAAAACACTTAATTTAGCTACATTATATTGAAAGCCTAAGGTTATACCTCTAGAATACACCTCCATGTTTGTTCCAAGTTTGTTCCAAGCCTCATATTCACCAACCATTCTTAAGAATATTCTTAGACTTACGATGTTCAACCATAATTATTTTGCTAATAATCTGAGATAGATAGAAAAATTAAAATCTTTATTTCAGCTACTTACCTCATTATAAAAAGTTTAAAGTGACTGGACTCCAAATTTGGTTAAAATTTTCGGAAGTTTCAAAACATCTGCCAAAGTTTGTAAATATGAAAATAACATGAAAGGGGGAGGTTTTAGAATGAAACTCTGTACAGTTATTGCGAATGTCTCTCACAAAGTCACTGAAATCATGCTAACAAACATCTACATCGTGACAAATGGAGTAAGTTTTAGAGGTAAAATTACTAGTTTTGAATGGATTTTTGTAACAATTACAACATGTATCAATTCCAGTCATAGTGCATCCATGTTTCCTGAATATATCTCAACAGTTGCAACAATTTTCAGATATTCAATATCCTACACCATATCTGGAGTTCAGTAGCTTTAAATGGAATATATTCAGTGGAAGTATGTTTACCAAAATGTGATCTTGAACTCAACTCTTAGAATATTCTTTAAAATGAATGGTGATTTCAAGGTCATTGTTATCTAATGAAGGTCACGAGGATGACCTTGTCAAGGACTTAAACCCACAGCCCTCTTAGCATAAGCTGTGGCTACCATATCCACCACACAACTGAGCCATAAAAATGTGCACTGAAATATTTAATATAGATAATACAGTTGCCATGGTAACAGGAAACATATTTGTAATTTGCAGTCTTGTTTCCAATATTATAGGCATCTTGTATGACAGTGTAATGGTTACTGTATGATAGAAATAGAAATATAAGTTTCCATGGTGAACTAAACAAAAACAAGTCAATTATGGGTCTTAAAGGAATTGCTTTAAAATAATTTAGGCTCCCTGGGCTTATACTTTTGATTTATTTAGTTTTGTCCTTAAAAGTAGAACACATATGCTTGCTTTTGTATAGGAATTTGGATGTTGCATGGAGATAGAGAAAGCAATAACTAAATAAATATATTAGCCGATATGGATTAGAATTTTACATGAAATGAATGAGTTTCTGCAGCATACATTAATGCAAGAGAATACTTCTATACCATGTGTTATGTAAATTTTGTAATGCAAGCAAATTTCAGGAGCATACATATACAAATTTTTGTAATTCAAGATTTAACTGCTGCAGCATACTGTATGCAGCCTACAGAATACATTAATTTTTGTAATGCAAGCATATTTGTGCAGAATACATTAAACACATTTTGTTATGCAAGATTTAACTTCTGCAGCATACTGTATGCAAATTTGGTGTAAAAAGAAAAAGTCTACACTGAACAACTTTTGTGATGCTAGGTTAATTTATACAGCATACAGTTTACACATTGTATAATGCATAAGTAATATTTTTGGCAGCATACAAGTGTGCACTACAAGAGTGGAAATATTTGTTTAAGACATTTTTACACACTTCAAGAATTGAAATATTTGTTTAAAACATTTTTACACACTACAAGAGTGGAAATATTTGTTTAAGACATTTTTACACACTACAAGAGTTTAATTATTTGTTTAAGACATTTTTACACACTACAAGAGTTGAAATATTTGTTTAAGCGTTTTAACATACTACACAAGTTAAAATATTTGTTTAAGAAATTTCTACACACTACAAGAGTTGAAATATTTGTTTAAGACATTTTTACACACTGCAAGAGTTGTTATATTTAAGACATTTTTACACACTACAAGAGTTGAATTATTTAAGACCTTTTTTGACACTTCAAGAGTTGAAATATTTGTTTAAAACATTAATACACACTACAAGAGTGGAAATATTTGTTTAAGACATTTTTACACACTACAAGAGTTTAATTATTTGTTTAAGATATTTTTACACACTACAAGAGTTGAAATATTTGTGTAAGCGTTTTTACACACTACACAAGTTAAAATATTTGTTTAAGACATTTTTACACACTACAAGAGTTAAAATATTTGTTTAAGACATTTTTACACACTGCAAGAGTTGTTATATTTAAGACATTTTAACACACTACAAGAGTTGAATTATTTGTTTAAGACATTTTTACACACTGCAAGAGTTGTTATATCTAAGACATTTTTACACACTACAAGAGTTGTTATATTTAAGACATTTTTACACACTACAAGAGTTGAATTATTTGTTTAAGACATTTTTTGACACTTTGACATTATTCAGGGACCAATCCGTGTTCACCAGGAAGTTGTGAACAAATATGTGTAGCAGCGAAAACTGATGGAGAGCTGAAGGCAGAGTGTCTGTGTGCCGCCGGGTTTGAGCTCACAGATGGGAAATGCACAGGTAACATGCATTAAAATGCACAGGTAACATGCATTAAAATTCACAGGTAACATGCATTAAAATGCACAGGTAACATGCATTAAAATGCACAGGTAACATGCATTAAAATTCACAGGTAACATGCATTAAAATGCACAGATAACATGCATTAAAATGCACAGGTAACATGCATTAAAATGCACAGGTAACATGCATTAAACAGGTTGCTGTGTATCCTGTGCACAGTAACACATTCAGGGAAATGTCAAAAAAGTTGTTATAGAGAGGTTATTCTTGAAGGTTTTACTTTTAAAAAGATTTCAATTCAAAAGAAGACCAGAATATTTTTATTTCGACTTATTCATAGTGCATCCTCAATCTAGAATATTCATAATGTATCACATGCAATTATCAAAGTCATGCATTTTAGCACAGTATGTGTATCAAAAGAATTTATCAAATTTGCATGTGTCAGGAGAAAAGGATGAGAAAAAATAATGAAAAGGAAAAAAATAAATGATAAAGTAATTAGTCAATTAACAGGTAAATAAGTATATAAATTAAATAGATATTGTTAGATTTAATCAAGAAAAATATCACTGAGAAGAGGACTATCTGACTTTATTATTGAGCTTGCCTGCAGGGATTGATATTTTTGGTTGATATACCATTAATTAGTACAAGGTATAGGAGTATGTAACAATTTGCTGTTTACCAAAACATTTCTTGACAAAACATTTCAACTGTGGTAACTTATCTTAAAGGTTGCCAATCCAACTATGTGAATAATGTATCAACAAATTTTGACTTTAAATGCTTACAATAGAATTCTAAAATGCTGACAAAAGAATTCTAAAATGTTGACATAAAAATTGTTTCTAAAAAATGTCAAATAAATTGTAAAATGCTGTTAAATGAATTGTTCTCAAAAAAGTTAAATAAATTGAAAATTTTGACAATAAGCATGAATAATCAGACCCAAAGCCTTGTTTATCAGATTTAGGTCAGCCATATTTTGTTGTTATTTTTTTTCAGCATTGTCTGAATGTGGAGAAATCTGCCTGGGAGAGGAGTGTTCACTTGCAACAGCATCATCTTCTAGTCTGCCTGAGCAATGCACACTTAGTGAGTACAGTTCTGTCTAGTTCTGCCTAAAAGTCTGTCAGAACTTGAATTTTTCATATAAGTTAGTGTTTGGCTCAATTGAGCCAGAGAGTGGGCTAATTTTACCTGGTCTTTGTACGTCATTCATCCATCGTTCATCAACATTTGCTTCAAAATGTCATCTCCTCTTAAACAGCTCTTCCAATTTTTAATAAAACTTCATAGGAATGTTTCTAAGATGAATATCTTTTAAAGTTTTTCAAAGAATTGGATTCCATGCTGAACATTGGTTGCTTTGGCAACAGAAAAGAAAAACATTAAAGATGTTCTTCTCCAAAACTAGTAGCCAGATTTGAAAATAATTAGATTTAAGTGTTCCTCGGATTACATCATTAATCATCTCATCTGAAATTATAAATGCTAGAGCTAAGATATTAGCACTTTTACATATTTATATAGGGAAACTCTTCCCTGCTGATTATAAAAAAAAATACTGGCTGACATCTTCAGGTGACAGCCTCCAGGGCCATCATTGTCCTCTTTGTTTTAATTTTAACTTTAAGACTGGGCCTCTGTTTGTTGAAGTTCTTATGTAATTCTGGATACTCCATTTTCACCAGCTGTTTGCCCACACAACATGTCATACTGTGCTATTAGCGACAAGTGTCTTCCAACGTCTTGGTGGTGTAACAAAGAAATCGACTGCCCTAGCAACGAGGATGAAGGAATATACTGCAAGTATGAGGAATGCCTGCCGACAGAGTTCACGTGCGCCTCTGGTCGATGCATTGATATCACTTACAAGTGTGATGGAAACATGGACTGTGGGGAATATGATAGTAGTGATGAGGTGAGTGTCACATGATAAAAGGTTTATTACCTGTAATAATCACCAGTCAGGGAAAATTACTGAGAATCTGATTGGCTTAGAGACAGTGTTTTGTTTAAATTGTTTGCTTATGCTTTCTAGGGCTAACGGATGTCCCAAAGAGGAAAGTGTACACTAGCTGCATTAATGTTCCCCTAAAACCAGTCTTTAAAAAAATTGATGTTCACCAAACCAGCTAAAGTCAGTTCTGATAGGCTTATTATCATAACTACCTTTAATCTACCTGTCTGAAACTCGAACCACCTCAACACCATGCTGGTGAGATTTATCCCTATCCAAGCTGATTGTCGAGTTGATTGCCGTAAAAGATTTTCAGCTGAAAAAATCTAATATTTGCTGCTTCTGTGGAATTTTTCAAGAATTATAATCTGAGTGGTTAACAAATCAGACACAGTGTTTTGCTGCAGGTGATCTAGATGCAAATTGTTGTGCAGAAATAATCACTGAAAGTGTTAAAATTTATAAAAGGAGTTTGAAATGGTTGAATTTCAGGTGGGCTGCAAACAGACATGTGCTGAAGAAGGCTTGTTTCATTGTCCAGAGGATCCATCTATATGTATAGCTGAAAGTTTTGTATGTGACAGCCACAATGATTGTCCAAATGGAACAGACGAGGCCCTGGAAAGATGTGGTGAGAGAATATTTTTTTTTTAAATCTTAATTTAAGGATTTGGTTTGAAAATGGATTTACATTTGGTCTTGTCTTTTGAAGCAACTAAAATCCAAATTTGGTTAAAAATTTCAGAAGTTTCAGAACATCTGCCAAAGTTTGTAAATATGAAAATAACATGAGAGCAAGAGGTTGTAGGTTAAAACCTTTTACAGTTATTGTAAATATTTCACATAAAGTCACTACAACCACACTAAAAACGTCTGCAGCATGACTAACTTTTAGAGGTAAAATTACTAACTTTGAGTGGCTTTTGTAATTATTACCTGCAGAGAATATTACTTTGAAGTGAACTTGGGGTCCACTTGGCTCAGTGATTGCTCTACTGCTGGAGATTGGGGGTTTATATCCTAGTGCTGAAGGTAGAATATTTCATGAGAGGCAGCTTTCCAGCTGGTTAGCAGAAAAGAAAATCATGGTGTTACCTTAAGGTCTTCTTTTTTTATGAAAAGCTAGAATCGATGCCATATAGAAAAATGGATAACACCAATGGAATAACAAAACTGAGATAATCTTGGATTTTCTGTTTTATTTGTAGGCCTGACAAATTTTCGGTTCTTCTTGTAAACCCAGTATATTCTACACTGGTAATCTTTTTGCTGGTTTAATGTCGCTTTATGGAGTATTTCAGTCATGTTTCTATGGTGAATGCCTGAGACAAGTTATAGTGCTGCCTCAATGAAGCACCTTGCAGCAAACACATACCATGCATACCCAAACAGTCACATCATACTGACACTGGACCAACCTGTCTTAGAACTACCCTTATAATGCTGAGTGCCAGTAAGGGACCTGCACAACCAAACAGTCACATCATACTGACACTGGACCAACCTGTCTTAGAACTATCCTTATAATGCTGAGTGCCAGTAAGGGATCTGAACACCGTAACAGTCACATCATACTGACACTAGACCAACCTGTTTTAGAACTACCCTTATAATGCTGAGTGCCAGTAAGGGATCTGCACAACCAAACAGTCACATCATACTGACACTGGACCAACCTGTCTTAGAACTACCCTTATAATGCTGAGTGCCAGTAAGGGATCTGCACAACCAAACAGTCACATAATACTGACACTGGACCAACCTGTCTTAGAACTACCCTTATAATGCTGAGTGCCAGTAAGGGATCTGAACACCGTAACAGTCACATCATACTGACACTGGACCAACCTGTCTTAGAACTACCCTTATAATGCTGAGTGCCAGTAAGGGATCTGCACAACCAAACAGTCACATCATACTTACACTGGGCAAACCCATCCTATAATGCTGAGTGCCATTTTTTTAAATTCTTTTGGTTTTAAACCAGTCTAATGAGATGGATTGATCCTAAAGATGGAGAAGTCCCAAAGTGATAACACATTTGTTTATTTTTTAATTTATTTATTTTATTTTATTTATTTTTTATTTTTTGATTTATTTGTTTGTTTGATTTGTTTATCTATTTATTTATTTGTTTAATTCATATATTTATTGATTTATATATATTTTTTATATCACAGAGCTAGATGTGTACCATTTCGAGTGTACAGAGGAAGTCGAGTTTGCTTGCCGTAACGGAGAATGTATTGCGTTGTCATGGAAATGTGACAATGACTTGGATTGTGCTGATGGTTCAGATGAGGGTGCCCATTGTGGTAAGATTTACAAACATTTCCTATAAGATCATGTCTCATCTACCGCATCTTAATTTTGTTTCTTAAACTGTTTTATTTATTTGATTTACATCTCTTTCTGCCATCTAAGGCTAATGGATATCCAAGAGAGATTGAAGTGGATACAGAGAATTCTTTTGTTCTTCTACAAGCCCAGGTTATAGCATTGGAGAACTTAGCTACGGAAGAACCAGTCATAAGGCTAACTCGAGTCCTGACTATTCCTGAGCTCCATGGAAGGAAAGCCATTACAACCAATCTTTTAATCTTTGGTGATCAAACCCACAACCTCCAACACAGGAGGCAGATGCTTAACCTTTGAGCTAACAAGATGGTCTACCGAAAATGTAACAAAAAATTCCAAGTTGTTCAGCAATATTTAGATGCTCTTCCTTAAGAAAATTCAAACAGTCAAAATTAGATATTCATCCAATTGTATTAAATTGGCGGCCATATTGGATGCCATCTTCAGTTGTTTTTGACTCCCACATTTTTGTCCTTACGTAACATTCATTTCATATTGTACAGACCCTAACAAATCGTCCATTAGCCCTAGCTGGCAGAAAGTGACGTAAATCAAACAAAACAAAACCTAACAAATATTTTAGTATATGCAAATCATAGACTGGTTAAGTGTCAAAAATTGCCACTAATTTTCCTGCACTAATATGCCAATAAAGCTAATCACTCAGCCATGGAGGCAAAACATAGCTTATTAAAATTATGGATAGAACTGATTCAGTTTTGTTGAATTTTTTAACAGAGTTACAAGGAAATGCTACAAAGTGCAAAGATCATGAGCGCCCTTGTGCCACTGGGGATAGATGTATTCCAGAACATTGGTTTTGTGATGGCGAACCAGATTGTCTCGACAGATCTGATGAGTTGAATTCTGAATGTGGAGGTTTGTATTAGTTATTTTTGTCTGTATGTAGTTTTAACATAAATGAATTGAATGCTTTGTTTCAAATTTGTTGTTTGTCGTGGACACAAAACTCCAGATTTCAGAAATATGTTTTGGCAAAGAATTTCAATGGAAGTTAATTTGTCTCACAATCTCTTTATGTCAGTTATAATATGTTTTATCTCCATTTTGTGGACAAATGTTTTGGAGTGATTACATATATTTTGACAACCTAAGGCAGATACTGCTGAAGTATTAAGGAATTTGATGCTGGAATAACCAGGAAATACACTTAACAACACGCCTCAGTCATTTGTATTCATTGTACCGTATTTCACCTAATAATAGTGCTTGGGCACCATGCAAGGTGCCAACAGGGCGCTCTTATTTCATACCCAATTTTCCTAGTCAGGGGCTGTCACAGTTGTCTTATAGTACAGTAAGCGCTATACTGGTAAAAATGCTTCTGCTCTTAGACAAGTAGTGATGGATGGTTGTCTTTTAGTACAGTAAGCGCTATAAATAGCTACTGCATCTACACAAATATCAATCGATACATGTGCTACAGGCCCGTAGGAACAGGGGGGGCATGGGGGGGCCGTGCCCC
>JAULCC010654190.1:5424-16276 GCA_032358795.1 Nuttallia obscurata | reverse complement strand
TCCTATATATAATACAGGAGAGCCAGTGTCTGCTTTGTCTGTGTTATGTTATTAAAACATTTGTTTGTCGAAACGGGATTCGTCAGATTTAAGTAGTATTGTTGGCGGATAAAACGGGATATTAAAAAATGCATTTTCAGAAGATTACTGAATCAAAGTCCACCAAGCCTATGCGGGTATCAACAATAAAATGATGAGAGAGTTTAAGAATATAAAGTTGTATCCTTATCCTGTATATTTTTGTGACGGTATTATGCAATGAATCGCTAGGAGAAATTCCGTGTTTAAACAAAATACCCGCAATGCCGGATTTATCAAAAACAAATGGTTCCGTAATACGAGTCTCGAGAAAAAGCACATGACTATACAATAAAATCTTTGCTATATGAAAAAAAAAAGTTTTATCCAACGCTAACTGAATGGGAACAATATCAGAAAAAAAATCCGTTTATTTCTATGAAACACACTATCGAAGTAAACGGCCTATATAGTCCTAAATAGAGAACAAATTAAAATTTAGCTCTTTATATTTCAACTCTATCCATTTTTCCGCAATTTTATGCAACTCTCTCTCTCATAAGAGATGTCTCTTTATCAAATAAATATACACTGGTACCGGTTAACGGCTCAGTAACTATACAATGTGTTAGCAACAGACACGGGGACCAGATTCTTCCACGGTTAAAGCCGAAGGACACCAATTACTTATAACTAATCTACTGGTTCTCGAACAAATAAAATAATAATAAAAGGAATAATTTCCATTAACTTGCGATAAATTCTGGGGAAAATATAGTACTCAACACGCTCACTTTTCTATTCAAAATGTCAGCTAAGTTGAAGGCATTATGGGAGAAAAAGAGAAAAAGTCAAAGAGAAGCAGCTCATTATTTCTGTAGTCTTGAGCCATATGACCTGGGTCTACATTATTTCCAAATCCCATTCAATTTGCTTCCAATACTTGAAATTTTAATAACTAGGTGTTTTTCCAAAAACAATATTTCAGATGAAAAGGGGGAAGATAAAGTGACATTTACTAAAAATGTCATAGGGACTGCTAAAGGGATGTTGCTGCTTCGAGAGTCAATGAGGGAAACATGCGGGGAATATGTTTACCGTTGCTGGAAGGACATAGAGGCATGGCGACACATGGACGATCCCATCCGGAGAATGTTCTGGAAGAATGCTATACGGACGAAGTATATAAGTCAAAATAGCACATCTGAAGTTCAGGGGAAAGTTAAGTTCCTTGTTTATCAAGGTAAGTACTGCTCTTTGACTTTGGAAAAAAAGTCTCATCAAAACGTCAGTGTTTAAGAACGGTATCAGCTCTAGCGCGACTACTTTGGCGGAATTTGAATTGGTTTATTGTTGTCGTTGCTAAGAAGATCGAATAATGCTATTTGACATTTAACATTTTTGTTATTGTTATACGCAATATCAAAACAAGTCATTCATATCGAAATCTAAGAGACAGGTTAAGAAAAAAATCTTTTAGCTGCGTATATTGGGGACTGCGTGTCCCTTCAAGTGTGTGCCTTTATATAAACATGTATATTTTAACCTACATGCATATTTTAACCTGTATAATTTTTTCTTAAAATTGCATTTTTACGCAGGTAGGTATTAAAAAAAAAACCTTAGTGATCACTGTTGAGGTTATTGGACAATGCGTTTGTAGTTATGCCTTATTGTGTTAAAGCTGATACTTGATACAATGAACAGAAATTAAACCATTCCATTTCATTATTTTCAGATTTGTATCCAGACTGTTTTTTTTCCCAGATTTTATTTCAAGCTAACATTTTCTTTCATTTAAGCTAATTCAGCCGACGTCGCAGATAAACTATATCATCATGAGAGTCGCGCAATAATTCTTAACTTCGGGATTACTATTTTATTACGCAGGAGTACTGAATTTCGACCTGATTCCCGAGAAAGATGTCCAGCAAACCATTATCGATGGTCTTTTGACTGATGCTACCATTCACAGCGTGGAATCAGACGAGGCCATGCTGCAGTTACAAACCGTCCTCCTAGGAGCCATGAAAACCTACTGGGTTCCAAGATACCTGCTTCATGTTTTAAAAACAGCTTCAACGGTACATAATATTATACTAGTGTATTGTTACAACCAGTTTCTATATAAACAGTTTCAGTGGTACACATACTATTGTAGTGTAAAAAAACAGTTTCTATATAAACAGTTTAAACGTCAGTGAAAGATAATGGCATCTTTGCAACAGTTTGAGCTTTCTGCAATATTGTATAAGACTAAAAACGAAAGCCAATAACAAAAGAAGTATTCAATTGTGTATATGTGTGAGAGAGAGGGAGAGAGAGATTTAGAAAGTTTAAGAGAGACACACAGAGACAGACAGGTAGACTGGGAGGGAGATATATAAAACAAAGGGGAACAGAATATATAAAGATACTGAACTGATTTGTTAAGCACTTTCATTTGACCTTTAATTCGTGTTGTGGATTGGCTATTTGCAAGAAAAAGATGTGTATTGCAGTGAGGCATATAGTTCTGTTTCCGGTCTCCCTACCTACCCCTTTTTTACCCCGACCCGAAACATTTTATTGGAAAAAATATTCTCCCTTGCCGGTTTATTCTCTCCTTTTCCGTTTATTTGAAATATTTTCATAGTATTCAGTTTTACAGTTGAAAATACATGATACAGGATATGAAATATGTATGCAATATTAATCTGTTTCTACTGTAAAAGATACAATTTATATTTTAGTTCAATGCTTAACCCTTTCAACAGTTTAAAATTAAAGAAAAGGATTCCTATCCAGTACCTACCTACCTTCATTTAATTTGACAGAAGACCGGAAACAGACCTATTTTTGTTGTTGACAGGAAACCGGAAACAAACCTATTTTTCCCCTAATCAGTGACGAGTATTTGTATGTCTAAGACAGCGATGTACATTCAATTTCATTTGATCTCAAGGATGCATCTGTCAACGATATCTTCAAAAATTAAAGCTCGATGAAAAAGTTATGTAATCTTCGTATATATCGTAAAGTTCTGTTTACTGTAAGAACAACAGCATCAACAGCATAGCAAAGGTAACACTATACACTATATATCGATGTACACTTACCTTTACTGCACATTCACATACATAAAAAATATGGAATTGATTAAAACTTGATCAGTTTAATTGATGCCTTTTACCTTAACTTCATCATTTAGCGGTGTTGACAAGATAATGAACGTTTAATAAAAGTATCGGTTAGATTTAATATGAAAGGCTGAAACTGTCAAACAGTCATTTATCAATATTAAAGTACCGAAACCTACGTTTGACAAATTACAGCTGATTTCTATATACAGGGTGTCCGAAAAGAAAGGTAACACTTTCACGTCTAGATAACTTTTAGCTGCTTAACTAGAAGTGTGTTAAATTTCTCACGTATAAAAAAATAGATATGAATTTTATCTTTGTTTCGAAAATGTTTGTATCATTAAATTTTATTGACTTTCACAGAAAGTTCCCGACTAGGAATCACATTAATTTTTCCCTCTCTTCTACTCGATTCTGGCCGACCTAAATTTAAACCATCATCTATCAATTCTAATTGTTTAAAGAAAATTCCTCATCCCGTAAATATGATTCCTGTTTACGTCTTATTCTTAAAATGAAATACAATTTTCCTTTTACATCTGTAACACACTGGCTCGCTCAAGATGAAAATAGGCTGATCAAAAGCTGTATCGTCATTTTCAAAATAACAAAACATTTGATTAACGTCACGACGATGCAAAATTATCCATTTCAGGCAACTAAAAATTCAACGTAAAAGATCCATAATTTGACGTAAGTTTCATCTCAATAGTCCGAGATTTCGCAAAAATTATGAAGATATTAATTTTTTACCTTACTTTTCGGACACCCTGTAAATAAGCTTAAACATGTTTTATTTCAGAAAGGTACACCATAGAATATTGCACTTGAGTAATGGTTTGAAACGGAAAAGCAAGTCTGACTGTTCTAAATGATTAAAGGTTACGGTCTTTATATTTCTACACACACAGGAAACTTTGGCCTTACTGAAGCGACCAGCACCAGGCGATATTGAATACCTCAGCCATGAACGTCGTATGCGTTGTCGGTTTATGTTCCCAACGATCTATCAAGATTCCAAAGCATCGTCGCGGGCAACAGCGGTTTATGAATCCAAATCCGCCGGAGATCTTTACAAGGTTGCAAGGCCGCGCTTCGGCTCTAGCAATGACCAATACGATCTACAAAAAGCCCCTCGCATTGCACCAACTGATCTGTTATCTCTATGGGGAGGTATGTTGTGACGTCATTGTATTACTTGGTTGTTGGGTCATTTCCGACAAGCCGAAATGTATATTTTTATTATTTTATTACAGATGTTTACTACAGTTCAGTTTACTTTAAAGTTGTAAACAAGACATTTGTATATTTCAAATATGGCGCAATTTACATTTTCGGTTTCCGTAATATGGGCTATACGGTAATTGGGTTAATGCTTCATGGGGATATACCATCTCCTATCTGTGTTGCAAGTATAAAAATACGTTCTACAACATTTTAGATTAGTTTCGACTTATTAAAATTTCGATAAAGGACATGTCAATTTTTTCCTTTGATTTTATACGATGGCACGTGGTGATTCCGCTGGTGTTTCAGTGTCATTTGACAATACTTAATGTACGAGTATAAAGTCAATATGATATTTTTCATCATAGGTGAGTAATAACACACTGGGAAACCCACGATGAGCCTTACCCCTATGACCCCCACATTCTTATGAGGCGGTCAAATTGCAATCGGTTAATAAAATGCTTTCAATAGCCTTCTTGTTTACAACAGGGCCTTCAAAAGATATTGAGCTGGACTATATTGCTTCCAACATCACTTCACCATCTTTACCTAGAGGGGAAAGCCCGGATGGACTGCTCAGCAGGAGATTACAATCCACTAATAACAGCCAGTCACGTCACGTGAAAAGCCCGGTTCCAATAGTGCTGACGTCGTATCTCGGCGGAAAGAAACGAACCTTACTCGGTCGTTTTCCGAATACTACGAACCGTATCATTTGGTCGTTGGCATCAGATGTTCTCGCTTTTTGTCCCTTTCGGGCATTTTTATTAGAACGGGATGAACCATTTGACCTTCATTACTTGAATTTCTGGACAGACGTAAGGAATTACCTCGACGCAGACGAAAACGCAGTGGATAGCTTCGGACAACCTCTTCGACGACTGATGGCACACAGGTTTATTGAACATTACTTAGTTAAATTTAAACAACTGATTTGCTTAAAGACACCTACAAACCTTATGGACCACAATTTTCATACAAATTACGGCCCTACCTTTGTGTCTGAATATTATGTGAACTTATGCAATTCGAGTTTATAGTACATGGATAATCCTCAAAATATTGGAGTGTATGTTGAATTTGGTATTTAGGTGCGATGTTGGTTTGGTTAATACAACAATAAACGCGTACTGGTTTATTTGACATATACTGGTTTGTACTTGTTTAAAATTGTAAAAAAATAAACAAGAAACTAATCTAAAAATACGACAATGAAGGAAGGGATTGCATTAAATTAAATATATAGTAAAACATATTGTGAAATCTGTAATAATAATACTTACGAAGATTGCAAATGCATCCTGGGAATGAGAAAGAAAGTCTGAGGTATATGATTATGTTTTTTTATCAGATACTTAAATGACTCTGGAAGTATATATATAGCTGAAACGATTAGTATCCCTTACAAAGATGTTAACGTGTTTAAAGTTTAAACTTAATTCATTTTTACTCATTTGAAAGAGGACTTACACCCCATAAAGTTTCTTTGTGTAAATAAATGGGTGGAAGGGGCAAGAACCATGTAAAAGACGACGTCGTTCAACTTTAAACCTACTCCCTTTAAGACAGTACTGTTCAGCAATTATGCCTTTCAGGTGTCAGCACCCTCAACCCTTATCCTTGTTGAAAAAATCGTCTGCTTAAAATGTCGTCTGCCAGGATTTTAAAATTCTTTGGATTCTCCCTATATTTGGAGAAACAATTGGCCGAGGGTCAAACAGCTTTGATCTATACTCACACGAAAATGAAAGTGTGCACTTGGTTAGAGTGGATTATTTTTATACTTATCAAAGTAAAATATAGGCAAATTTGGTAACAAAATGTTTAAAAATCTTTTTTACACTATATTTATTTTGGAATCAAATTCAGTTAATCATTAGTGATTTTTTTAATGAATGTCTGAAGAAAGTTGACTGTAGGGGGTTTAAAGTAAAAATTGCAAATCTGACCAACATAAGGTCTCCTAGCCTTAATAGATTTGTATTGGCCTGGAGCCAGTTTATAACTGTTTGCCTACTAATTCACTGTTGTATTGCAGTGCTTGTTGCAAGTTGAACCTGTGACGTAAGTGCGTCTAAGTCGTTGTCGCCTTCGGCCTGTAATATGGTGGAAGATCTCCAACGCTTCCATTCTGACTGTAACGTTGACGAATGTTCATGATTGTATTTCTATGGCAGTTAAACTGCCTAGCGACGTCAGAGACGCTGACGCCGGATGCAAGATGCAGAAGTTTCTTCAGAGACTTTAATAATATTGTTGACGTCAGCTCTGCCAGATTGATAAACTCTGTCAGACTGGTAAACATAATATATGAAGCCATCGTATGCGTTCCGTGTTGAAAGAAGAGAACCTGTAATAAAGATTAATAACATTGTCACATAATTAATTTTCAGACTGGTGAACAATTACCTATCAAACAATGGTGAATCTTGTGAAATATTCTCGGCGACCCTAAAGATGTCACTTTTTCAAGCTATCACCAATAACAACGACGTCTCGTTACTATGCATGGCACAAGACATAGTGCAAGAGGTAAGTGAAAGATTGTCGTCAAACGGGCTATTTATGCCAACTTGACCCTGTATCATGAAAGTTTCGTAATACAAACTTCACTTTTGTAATAAATTTGAAATATTTTGATTAAAATTTGTGCAGATATAGTGTTTTCATGGATTTTGTAGATATTTCATTTATTTTTCTTTTTTTTTCTTTTCGTTTTAGAGTTTATGGGAACCGCTTAAAGAATATATGGAGGATGAACGAAAGGGTTTCTTGAAGCAAGTGGTAAAGCGAATTCTTCTGTTAATTTCAAAACAAATAAATATTGATTTTCGAAAGATTTTCGAACTGATATATATTTAATCAAAGCTGACAGAATCTATTTTAATGCGTTAAATGGTGGAATGTGTGTGTTGTGAATGAAATGTAAACAAAGAGAAGACCTCAGTTTATACAGGGGAAGTTTTTAGTATCAAATCAGAACTGATGTTTTATGAATATATGTTGTGATGAAAATATAACCAAAGAGAAAGACCAAGTAACCGTTGTAACCAAATACATGTAGTGGTTACAAATGCGCCCAGTATGGCTGGCGTGCTGGTAATGGGCCATATATTGTTAAGTCGCTTTATATGTCAGCTGTTCGGGTCTCCCCTCACATGTCTTTACGACCGTAATCAAATCGAAATGGCGCTTGCGCGAATCGATATCATACGGTTAAGAATTATCCAATTTCGTTTTTGCGATAACTTTAAACGCACTTACCCTACTAAAGAGACATTTTACAACAACTGGAATACCAGTTTTATTCAAATGGAGTCTAACACTTTCGAATAAGTCTAAATATTCGAAGAGGCACTTTAGTTTACAAAATTATTTTACAGAGCACTCAATCAAATTCGGTACGGAAATCCTGCTTCCGTTGAATGTGTCGATGTGTCTTAATTTTATGTCATTCAATTTGTGTTTAAACAAGGAAGCTTTCCATAGGCAAATCTTAAACAAAATGCATAGCCTGTTATAAATCGTTTGGTGATGATATTGAAGAAAACTGTCTCTTACTCTAAATATATTTTTTATATATCTATAACAGTTGTTTCATTGTTTAAATAAGTTATCCCAACCCATGCTTTGCTTATAGGTAGGCAATCGCTGTGCTTTGGACTACAAAAAACGCCAAAAAATGGAGAAGACGATGAAATATTCAACCCCATGTTTGGTTAAGTCGTCCAATTCATGTTCGAGCATAGATAATGAGGAAGCTGATAATATGGCTTACCGATTCAACTGCGCTATGCAAGGAACAGATTCTGCCACAACTGGTAGTCTGTCGGCATCTACACCTTTTCCGACGTCTACCTCACCCATATCTCGCCCGTCGACTACATACCAGGTGGCAATCACGGAAGAACAAACATGGAAAGCGATGGAGCTAGCAGTACTTTGTTGCGAATACGGTAAGTATAGTATGTAATGTTATGAATAAAGTCCATAGAGAACCTTACGGTGCGAAAACAATAAGTAAGAACTAGTAAATAAACAAAGCCATGTTGTGGATACTGTAAGTAGATAAAAAACATCATGCTGTGAAAAAGGTGAATAGAGAACTTCATGTTGCGACAACGGTAAGAAGAAAGAGAACTTCATGTTGATAAAACATTATGAAGAGAACGTCATTCAGCTAATAAGTTAAGCAGAGATATTCATGTTGCGAATACAGTAAGGAGGTGACGTTATATTGCGGCTATAGTAAATAGAGAACGTCAGGTTGAGAATGAAGTAAGTGGAGAACGTCATGATACGATATTGGTTAGAAGAGACCGTCATATTATAAATATAGAAAAGAAACAAAACATCAAATTGGTAAATAGTGGAGGTTGGCAACTAATTAATCTATGTCTGTTTACTGCTAGATGATTGTGTGTGTGTATGTGTGTGTGTGTCCGGGGTGGGGGGTTGTTTTGAGAAGAGAAGTGGTAAATGTTGAGAAGATCTATCTAGAATGTTAGCTTGAGCTTTTTAGTAGATATTGAAGTTAGTGTACATGCATACTAAAGTCTGATTAAATCAAGACTACTAGCTTGAATATCATTATGCTACAGTAGCACGCTATGTCATACTTTGATTTAACAATTATTTCTTTTCCATCCTGCCATCGGCTAGGTACCAACATGATTGTACCCGAAGTTATCCCGGGGATTGACAATTTAGTGGATATTCTATACAGTGATTACGGCAGTCTTCACGTATCCCGGGTACCAGCTGTACGAAATGGTGAGAAATACAACCAAAACTTGTCTTAAAAGGACGACTTTATTATTGAGATATTTATAGTTTTCTGAAAAATTTGGCTATCATTTTTATTTTTCTTTGGTCCTAGTGAAATCTACCAGAATTTATTTCAAGATTCGAGGTTATAAAACTTTTGAGTGAAATCTTGTGAACTCACTAGAGGCTATACGTTTGTCCAATTATCAAGAAACTTGGTAAAGATGTTTCCCTCGGAAGTGTTTGGACGTAGGTTATGTAGGAAAACTTGGTCACTAGGTCAAATCGTTAAAAACAATGTGAATATGACTGAGGCAATATTTCGTTCCAATCTTCATGAAACTTTGTCAGAATGTTTCTGATGATGAACTATTGGATGTGTTTAGATCTTGAGGATGCTGGGTAAAAAACAAGGTCAGTTGGAGAATTCTTTTAAATTCTTGTTAACCATATCTTTTGCCTTAATTTCATGAAACTTTGTTAGAATGTTCCCCATGGTAATACCTCAGACAAATTTGAAAGTAGGTCATACTTGGTCAATAATTATATCACAAGGTCAAATCTTTTAAAAATCTTGTGAATATTCATAAAGCTTCATTTTCGGGCACAGGCTGTTTCTTTCGTTCAGCAATCATCTATTCAATCAGGTGAGGATAAGAGTCATCATGGTCTTCTTGTTTTTCAGACTGGTTAAGAAGTTTGTTTAAAACCAATAAGATAAACATCAATAACATCCGGGTCTCGCGTACCGTGCTCTTGGATTCTGCGAATGCGGACAAAAAGGAGGTCGATAGGGAGGACTTAATGGGCAGAGGAAGAAACAGACTGGTTATTAGAAGGAATGGTCTGGTTCTAGATCGCCCAAACAAGCCAAAGTGAGTCCTCCACAGCTGAAGAGAATAAATTCAAGTCAATAAGCCTTACAAATGTTTTGAAAAATAGCATCACTTGTCATCGGTATTAACCTTTAGCCTGCTAAGGGCGACCGTGATAGAATATGCAAACATGTAACTCGGCGGCTAATCAGGATCCAAGCTGTTTGACACTCAGCCAATTTTTTCTCCAAATATAGGGCGGTTCTTGTGAATTTTAAAATCTAGACAGACGACAATTTAAGCAGACGACATTTTTTGCAGCAGGCTAAAAGTTAAGCATCAGTGTTTCCGTGGTATTTGTATTACGTCAATGATATTGAACTCACAAATAAATAGTAAATACATGACTGACCTACTTTCGGTTCGGCATGTAAACTAAATCTACTTTTCGGTTCGGCATGTAAACTAAACCTACTTTTCGGTTCGGCAAGTAAACTAAACCTACTTTTCGGTTCGGTAAGTAAACTAAACCTACTTTTCGGTTCGGCATGTAAACTAAATCGTCTACTAGAATGAACCACGTACATTATCTCAGTTTAAAGTAAATGTGCAAGTGTTCGTGAAACAAAAACACTAAGTGTGTCTTACAGTTTCATAGCTGATATTTCAGTATTCAATAATCCTGTTCATATCCTAGGATACCATTGGACATACAGCTGATTGGTCCTTGTATTTGAATTTCGTTGAGTGTGTTTTTATTTAGTTCTTTTAAAGGGTTCATAGCCTTTAACCTCAATACACCGGAACTACCGAAAGACTACAATTTTTTTAGATTAGCCGAAAGTGAGCAGAAAAGTAGTTGATAGAATGTCTGAAAAAGGCAATTATATCATTGAAAAG
>JAULCC010653970.1:0-16281 GCA_032358795.1 Nuttallia obscurata | reverse complement strand
GTTTTGGACAAATTATTGTGTATTGTTTGCTAAGTGGCTACATGCAGACACTGACGTCACAAACATTGACGATACCTATGTTGGCCAAAACATATTGTGTATATGGCGATGTGAAAATACACCTGAGTCTAGCCCAGTTGCAAGTCATTGGAATTGGTGGTAGGTGACTGGCAGAGTGCTGACTTGCAGAAAAAGTGAATCTGAACTAACGAAGTTGTATACCTGATATTTGACTAGAGAATATCACAGGCTTCTTGATGCCAATGTCATCTGTCTTCGTTGCAGGTGATTTAGTGGACATAGTCTTGTCGGTAAACCAACAATCGGCCCATTTGGTCCACGTTCACACCGAAAGAACCGTAACAATAATGATTCTGTGCCACTAGGTGCACAGCAGACAGTGGTCTTCAGTCCTGATACAGATGTGCGTGTCATTTTTGCACACCACTTCTTGCAGTAAATCATGAAACTCACCTTTTTAAATACTGATAGAAACACAAAACTTAGAGACCTTATTAGATAAATTCCTATTTGTGATATTGTCAACAAACTGACTGCAACCAAGTTAAAAGTCATGTGGTCTATGCACTGCCTTGCTGGTTGTGACACATGTTCTTTCTTCCATGGCATAGGGAAGAAAAAGGGTTTCAAAGTCTAGTGTCAAGCAAGAGACTAATAAGTTTTCATGTACCTCACAGACCTTGGTACACAGCCAGTGTTGACCACGGATGCTAAATCAGCTGGTGTGTCAGTCTTCAGAACGATCAGAGTCACTGTCCCTTCCTCAATTCTGTACACACCAGTATGTGCTTTGCAAAAAGGTCAAACCATGAAATTTGCCTCCAACTAATGAAAGTTTTCCTCTGTAGGTACTGCGCTGCCTACGCCAGATATTTATATGAAGTTCATCCCTCAGCGTGAGTGTTCTTTCTCTTGATCCATTGGACTTTGGCTATTGCAAGGACGTAGAGACAGACTTGAAATAAACACCCCACGTTTAATCCTGTAGCCCCACAATAACATTTAAACGAACTTAGATTTATGTACAAATGAATGTGTTTGCTCGAGATATGAGCAACCATGTACATAGAGCAGAGCATCTTCAGAGAAGCTCTCTATGGTCAAACTTGTGAAAACCTGTTGACCATGTTAGCAAATATTGATGCATGTGCTGAACTTGAAGAATATGGAAATGTGATTTGAATTACAAAAATCTCAGTCTGATGATATAAAACCATGCAAGAAGAGCACACATTACTATATCTCATGCGAAATAAAATTTTACATAACTGCATTTTGGTCACGTCGTTCATAAATTGTGTTAATGGGTGTGACAATCTCTTTTTATACCCTCATAAAGAATTATGGGGATGGGGGTATACTGTAATCAGGTTCTCCGGGATTCGTCTTTGTCATTTTACAACAAATCTTTTTTAAACTTTCATATATTAATGACCATGATATAAACTTTTGCCTCTGTGGATTTGGTTGGAGTCATTTGATCCTGACTGGAGTTATGTCCCGTTAATGAGTTAAAATATGCAAAATTAGCTTTTCCCGGGATTCATCTTTGTCATTTTTCAATGAATCTTTTATTAAACTTTTAGATATTAATGGCCATGATGTAAAGTTTTGCCTCTGTGATTTTGGTAAAAATCACATCCTCCTCACAAGAGTTATGGACCCTTGATGAGTTCAAAATAGGCAAAATTAGGTTTGCCCATCATACTTCTTTGTCATTTATCAATTAATCATTTTCAAACTTTCAGATAATAATGGCTATGGTGTGAACCGTTGCCTCTGTGATTTTGGTCGGGGTCACATGATTGTGCCGTGAGTTATGTCCCCTTAAAACAGGCAAACTTGGTTTGGTCCAAAATATGTCCGGTCTTTGTCTGGCCTACTCTTTGTCATTTTTCGTATTTTTTGAAAACTTTCAGATATCAATGACCATGATGTGAACCTTTGTACATGTGATTTTGTGCACCTGTATTATTCCCTTGGTATTCGTGTGTGTGTGTTGGGGGGTGTAAACTGAAATTGGGTTCAGGTGGGGGGTATTCATTAGCCTGTTGCTTACAGTTCTAGTTTTAGACTAACCTATATAAACCTCTCTTGGGTAAAAAATTGCTTAGCTTGGCACAAGTTTGATTTACAGTTTGTACATGGTTCTCTAGAGTCACACAAGAAAAAAAATCCAGTGTAAAAGGACATTTCAGAAGCATGGTTACTTTTGACCTTGACCTTTGATGAAATGATATGTACCTAAGTAGGGAATATCAAGTGTCTGGAATGTTTCTTGTATAAAATAATGGCTTGACAGATACTTGGATTTTGTAAGATGACTACAAAACAGGGCATACAAATTTGAAGCCAACTAAAAATTCCATGTATAAACGTTTGTTAATCTAATTACTACAAAAGTATTTATGTAAACCAATTAATGTCACATATTATTAACTATTGATTATTTTCCTTCTTGAAATGGCTATAGTTAACTCTCTGAATAACTTTATAGTGAAATACTCACCAGGATGTATGATTTGTGCACACTATCTCGGTAACATTTAGTTTTTATATACTGTTTAGCTTATTTTGACCTTTGACCCCAATGTTGACCCTTGATCTTAAATTTTTTACTCTAAATATCATTTGAATTAACAGCATGTATTATGACAAAGTTATGACAGAGGTAAATATCATGTAGGATCAAGAATGTTAAATAAATTAATACTTAAATAAATTTTACTTGAAGTTATCACTTTGGCGACCATCTTTGCAGCCATCTTGATTTCTCGGATTGCCACCAGTTATGCCAATTTATGCCGGTGGTTTCAGAAACTACACACCCTAATGACATTGCTTGTTGCAATGAATGTCCCGGTTCAACTTTTTTCACTCTTATTGTCACCCTACCATTAATTAACAAACTATGAATGGCATGATATTTTGTTAACTGGGTTTGTGTCGTTGAAAAGAATTTTAATTATTTATAAGTATATGTGTTGGCTCATCTAGGGACTGACTTCCTTTCTATCATTCTTGGAAAAAACTGAGATGTGCCACAATGATAATATGCCCCCGGGGTCAAAGTCATGCACATGTCACCCAGGGTGACCGGGTGCATAGGTGATACCCGATGTTTATCGAAACAGCAACGAGATATGCACATCAGCAACAAATTGAGTGAAAATACATTGAAGATAGAAAACACAGAAATAGCCATTTTACCAAAACATAATATCTGCTCCATTGCTTCCGTGTTATCGCTAGGGTGAGTTGTGTTGGCGCTCACCAGTACCTGGATAGCGATAAAAATTAGCAATGCCCGTTTAATAAATAATTTAGCTTGAATATCAGAAACAAACGTAATTACAACTGATTTACTCCCTCGATAGTTCAATCGTAGAATGGTTATACATGGGTGAATTTCAGTACTGCAGTACGGACTGCAACTTGGATCATTGGGTTTTATATATTCCATGCGATTTCATGTTGGTTTGATTGGCATCGTTAAATCTAGCCTGACTGATATAAAGTAGTAAAAACATTTCTGGTTTCTTATAAAACATGCATTTTAGCACATTTTAGTATGATTTACCAGTTCGGTCACATCATGCATAAATTGGCCTGAAAAATTTTTGAGTGTACTTTTTAAAATTAAAGTCATAAAACATTAAACTTCTACCCATATATGATCATCTAATAAATGGAAAATCAAATAACTATTTTAACGCTCTTTCTTTACATTATATTTTTCTTTAAACGAATACGATTGCGTTTGATATGCCTCCTTTGACTTCTTTTCAATTCCTATAGTTGTTTCTAGGTCCAGTTCTTTCTCTTTGTCATTTTCTTTTCTCCTTCTTTGTTTATCTCTCTTCCTGTCTCTTAATATCGGGGCCTCCGTAACCGAGTGGTTATGGTCATTGTCATGCAATCTCTCAGCCCCTTAACACTGTGGAAAACAGCAGCGACTCAATCTTCAACTTCAACTCCGCCACCATGGGCTATAGACAACATTGGAACGTTAGTCATTGCACGGAATTGCGGAGACAAATATCATGCCATTGTCAGGGTGGTATGTGTCGCACCTATACGGCTGTATAATTGTTATACTGAAATTTAACGGAGCGGGTACTTTGTTTCACAGTATTTGCTAGAGTTATGTTTGTTAATTATACTACTGTTTTGACACGAAAATACAACAATTCATAATGAAACCTTTTTATATTTACTTGTCGCATACTGAACAGTTGCAAAATGTTAAATGTATCAAATTATACTAATACTAGTTATTATTGGGAGTTGTCCCGAAAGTGGAAATTGCATACTAAAAAGCAAATAGGCTCACATTAGTCAAAATGCCAAAGCGACTTGCGTGTTGTTTATTTATCTGTCATTTGATAATACGTGGGATAAATTTGAACTTCAAGCTGGTATAAGTGCAACAGTTATTTTCTGACCATGCAGGTTTTAGCATTGTTAAACACAACACAACGTCAGGGAAACAGACTCAGGAATTCAAAAGATTTTGTTAGATATTGCAGAAGCTGAAAAAAAGTTTAGTCACATACTTTTGAGATTACCTTTTTAGCTGATTATGAGTAATCATCCCTTTGTTACAAAACAGTATATTTGTAGATGTGAAGGAGTAAGGTGAAGATAACAGCGTGCCAATATACGTCTAGGTATATCGGTCCTTTCATAAAAAGCTTATTTGGCAATAATATAACATATTGATTGCGATTTATATTCATTTTACTTTTAATATCTTCGTTAAGGACAACAAAAATGAATAGTGGTTTTAAAGTGAAGAATCGACATATTCTTTTGTTGCAGTTCTAAGTTGAAAACCACAAGTTTTCGAATTATCTCCCTTTGAACTGAATAAGGTACATGTGTAAATTTGAAACCCGCTGCAACTCTAAAATTAAACAGCGAAACGTGTTTTTTTTAGTTTAGATCTAAAGATGGTAGCTTACAGATGTTTTCAAACAAAACAATCATGGTTTGATATTTGCCATAATACAGCTGTAGTTGTCGCCTATGGGAAATCTCATTATAAAAATGTTACTGAATATTTTTTTCTCAGTATATTTCAATTAGTGTTCCGCTTTTTTCTTTGAAAAGTTCATTGTGATCCTTTTTTGATACATCAGTTTGTGGTCATTCTTTCATGAATTTGAACTGATATCACGTTTGAAGAATATTTACCATTTTGTCCGGTATTACCAATACGCTTGTCTCCGGGAGTGTATATTGAATCAAAATCTCACAAAACCCATTGCAACCCTGTTACATGACAAGGGAGACTAAAACGGAAATTTGTATTACTTTTGAAAATATTTCTTTTAGATTCATGAACCGCAATTCATTTAAACAAGCTATCCCCACAAAACCGGATTTTATTGAAAACAAGTAGTCCCGTCCTACGCGCTGCGTGAAAAAGTCTTAAAGTTAATTATAATGCATACTTTAACCCTTAGCCTGCTGATAAAATGTCGACTGCTTAAACTGTCGTCTGCCTAGATTTTAAAATTCATTAGAATCGCCCAATATTTGGGGAAAGAATTGGTCGAGTGTCAAACAGCTTAGATCCTGATTAGACGCCGCGTAACTCGGCGTCTAATCTGGATCCAAATTGTTTACAAATTCTAACACGGTCGCCCTTAGCAGGTTAAAGGTTAATCAATGCACATTTAATGGGGACACTATCAAAATAAAATACATAATCAGAGCATAATCACTTGAAATTATACATGTATTTCTAATCAACTTCAGTAACGTTACACCAACTCGACGAGTGTCCATTTCAAGTTTTTGTTCGCTGAATTATTCAAACCTCATGCGTTTGTTTTTTTTCACCTTTAAATATTATGATTTAGTGCCCGCACCGTCAATAAGAGAAAATCGCAGCCCGAGATACGGTTTGATTACTTGCCTCCATAAGCACAAATAATTCCAATAATAAACGCAATCATAAATCTCCTTATAAATTCAATTAATTCTAAATCACACTTCAAACGAGATTCATGTGTTATCTTTCCAAGTCACCCTCTGGGGTAAAGGATGACACGGCATCGCTTCAACGGCTGATTGGTTTAAAGAAACGAACGCACGGCCCTAATTGTGACGTCAACAGATTTATTTAATTCGAACGACATATACCATTTTGGGTCTTTGAAGATGTAGATTAGACGCAGGAGGACGCTAAATACCATATCTAATAATCAATAACTTTTCTTCGGATTTTAATTTTTGGTTTGGTTTGGCAGTGAGCATGTCGGGATAAACGCGAGAGTAATCACCAGCAATTAACAGCCTTAAGGGGACTAGGACCAGAGTCCCCTGGAGAGTAAGTATCACATTGATTTGATACAAATGGGACATCTTTAAAAAATTCATGAGAACATACGAAGTTCTTAGGCCTTAGACTGCTAAGCACGACCGTGATAGAATTTGCAAACAGCTTGGATCCAGAGCAGACGCCGAGTAACTCGGTGTCTGCTCCGGATCCAAGCTGTTTGACACTCTGCCAATTGTTTCTGAGCGATGAATTTTAAGATCCAGGCAGACGACAGTGTCAGCAGACGACAATTTTTCAGCAGGCTAAGGGTTAAGCAAACCCGTCTGTCATACCGATAATCAGTCACAAAATGTATCGTGATCATGTATTGAGGCGCCTAAAGGGACCTATAACACATACACATCGAGGGGAAAAACAACAGACCTTGATACAAGCATGTCCGAAAGATGGAAAGAAATATAGATTTGTAATACATACAAGTCAAGAAAGATAGATATATGTGATAATATGGTGAATATAAACGATGTAGCTAAATTATTGAACTTCACATTTGGTTTATGGATGTGGGCCTTAGTTCGACCCCCAAAATCACCCATGCTTTAATTTAATTGGCCGGTTGGGTATAACGCTTTCTTGAACAGTGTTGTTAAAGGCTCCATGCCATTGTACGGTAGATACATGTTTTATGTAAAATCTATCTGATGACATTTACCGGCCAAACTCTATACGAATGGAAGAGTCCTTTTTTTTAGTTGTTGACAATCTGTTGTATGATTGTTGTTTTTGTCAAACTTTCAGTCCTCAAATATGTTTTGCGTTGTTACCCCATGTATTTAAGACCTAAAACAAATCGAACTGGCGCATGCGCGAATCGATGTTGTACGGCATAGAATTTTCTACTTTCGTTTTCGCTTTAATTTCTAGCGCACTTCTTAAACTAGCGAAATATTTTATGATAACTGGAATACCGGTAATATTCAAATTGAGTGTAACACAATTATATAAATATTTAACAAATAAAACATGGCCTTGAGGGCAATATGCAATTTTACGGACTTGTTGGTCAGACTGAGGAAGGTATATGGCCCGAAGCCCCATTTGTTATATTATACCGAATCTAAATTCTTTCATTCCTTTTGTTGCTGTCATTTTTACTATAATTTGCTTTCAAATAATAATTTTATTTGTTCAGTGTGTAAAAAATCTCAGTCAACAGTAAAAAAACTGGATGATGTCATAAACGGTCAATATAAGAATTATGGACCGGTTAGCCGGTCAATATGCGATTTATTGACTGGATGACGTCATATTAAATACAGAAGGGCGTATGCAAATGAGGTATTATATTGTTAAATATGAAGACGATTGAAGATTACTGTTTGATTGTTATTATTAATAATTGACGCCATAAACGAAAAATGAAATGAAAAGAGAATGCATTTATGTAAAACCTGGTAAACGTGTCAGTCATATATGCTCAAATCAGCTCATCATCAGAATTATGATTATCTTCTACCGTAATTACTCAGAATACGGCATTTAGACACGTATGTACGTGTAGAAAACAAAGCTATTGGATATCATGACACTTTTATTTGTACGCTTGTTAAGTCCTAAAATACTCTAATTGAATACATTACTGAAAAGAATTTAATGTTTACCTCTTTTTTCATTCACACTTGTGTCCTTACTAAGGGCATAAGGTGGCACTGCTTTTTGCTTTTTAAAAGTTTTACAACAGCTTGATATTGACTTTAATCATGGATACAACAAACACATAGATTTGTTTATAGATTGTATTGATCAGAGAGGTTTGCCTTTTGAATTTTGATGTTTTTATTTGTTACCCAAAAAATAATTTTAATAAATTAATCATTTGCAATAAGAACATTGAAATATATAAATATTTAAACCTCAAATGTGTAACTTGATGCACCACATGCTATATGATTTGCGCTCGCAGACTACAATAAAGAATGCAGGCTGACAGAGACAATGGTATACCTAAGGATTGCGATATATCTAATCTTCAGTTTACTTGCTGCATCAGGCGAACTTTGAATGTTTGTCTGATCACATGATTACCCCCTTAATACTCTCAAAGCGGTCCGGTACAACATGCATATAAAGGTCATACCATGATATTTAAATAGATCTTTCATGTAAATGCATGCAATTCCTAGATATATATTAAGATAACGTAGAATAAGCGCATAGTCACGTTTGAGTTTGAAATTGAAAATTAACTTAACGTGTATTCTAGAAATAGTGAAGTTCATCAACAAGATTTAAAACTGTATTAACGAGTTAGTTAAAACACTAGTGTTAAAGTAAAACACACACACACACATTATTTGCTCAGTTAACACGTAATTCTAGCCTTTAAGATGTATCTTTCTGTGTTGATTACAAGAACTAGTTGTTATTTGACCTTTTCTGGTTCGCGTATTGATGAAATTATTGATACGTACACGAAGCATTCAGACACAATGTCCCTGTTAATTGGGACAAAAATAAATAAAATTCGATTCTAAGTTTCAATGACGTTGAAATACTAACATAAATCAACTGCGTTCGAAAAGCATAAATATATACTGTGCCATTTCGTATCAATGTTTGGCATCTTCGTATTAAAGAAGAACAGCCTAGTGATACACTACATACACTTAATCAGTCTGAGTGAATGCAGTTATAAATAACTGATATAATGTTAACGTTAAGATATGTTAATTTAGAGTGGAAAAGCATTCAGCATTTTATGCGTATTTGTGTCTGGAACGGACATCTTGTGCTTAGGCATATATCTGGCATGCATGTTTGGCCTCAAATAACAATTTGTTTACATAAGCATTACTAATTTGTTTTTGTGAGGAATGATATAACACCGAGTTAATGTTCACACAATTTTACTTTTATGAATAATTTATCGCATCATAAAAGCAGATGCTTCTTGCCGACAAAACAGGCATGCATGTACCATTGCCCGGCTTTTCACTAAGCTGATATCTTGCTCGAACTCAAAATTCTACTTCAGATTTCAACCTTAATTATCATTGCTACTGCACTGAAATGTTTACTGCCAATGAAAAAGTCCATTTTTCGATGGCAGTCAATACTTTAATGCAATATCTTTTAAAATGATTGAGAAATCCAAAGTTGAAATTTTGAGTTTGAGCACGAACTCAGCTCGAGACACTTAGTGAAAGCCGGGCCTAATGACCAATAGTATGATCAATAGTTATGTTCCATTAAATATCGATGCTGAATTGGAAAGAATAGTCTAAATGTTGTGATACTCGAATAGTGAGTTAATTTAATCGAAAATCAATGTATCATTTTATCGTTTCATTCAGTCTGTTGAAATAATGGTTACGTCAGAAAACTTTTTTTAATCATGTCCTTATGGTAACAGCTACGCTAATAGATTTTTTTTGCGAAATACAACGTCCAAGTAGAATAACAAATGCACATATTTTTATAAAGACGCCATTCCTCTCTCAGCATTTATTGACGTGATCTACCGGTATTCTGTTGTAGGGAAAGTCGTCAATATTTAAAAAAGGCAGTTGTTATGAGATAGAGTAAAGAACCTCTTGGAACTTATAAAAAAATGTATTTTCAAAGCGTTTGGATTTACAATCGTGCAACTGCCATTTAAGTGTTTAAAGAAAAGAGGTTCTCTTTGGATATATACACTTTGATGGAAAAACGAATATAAATTTAATTTGATTTTAACCTATTGATCAGATATTTGAAAATTAAGCGTACAACTAAACTTTTAACAAACTTATAAACATATAAAGTTTGTAATAGTAGATATTGCGGTTTTTGATACCTTGAGCAATTAAGTATTACCTTTACCAAACACTGTGGTTTATGAAGCTTTTTTGTGAAGTTTCATAATGTATTGACCTTTATTTTCATTCAGGCTACTACACAGCTGTTACAGTCTTATGTAATTTAGATAATATCTTATGCTAGTGTATGAATAAAACAGAATGGCCATGCATTAAATTGTCATCTCATCCTAATGTAAATAATGGTTTCTATTTTACATATTCAATTTCCAGAACGAGCAATCGAAATTTAACCATACACGTTTGAAGAATCTTAATGTAGCTTAACTTCAACAACCTTCCAGCTACCTTTTTACAATGAAGTATAATGAATTTGTTATGAACACCGGTGCATTTATCGAAGTGTTTGAATAAAACGTCGAACGTAATGAAACTTTTGCGCACACTTTAGATAGTATAACTTAAAAACATAAATGAAGAAAAGTAACAATCCAGAGCATTGCAAGTCATGTAAGTGTTCAAGAGGAAATCAGAAAGTGATGTTAATGATATAAAACATTTAAAACAAAATGACATTATAACATTATATATTAAAATGTTTCGGAGATCAGTTAAACACTTTATTGACACTCTTTTGAGATTTGTAACAAACAGGTCCACTATTTAATTTCACTTTATAGTTGATAATATCCGTTTGCTTAATATTTCTGTTCAAGCGTCATGAAGAGATTTTAACTTCCAATTGTTTTTATTATTGCAATTTCTTCTTCAATTACACATGTGACGGCTTCTCAATCATTTCTCTGCAAACTTAGAAGTGTTTTGTTTTGTATGCATGTTTTGGAATTTAACGTCGCTTTAACAGTATTTCAGTCATATCGCGACGTCCAGCTCATTACAGGTGGAGGAAGACCCGGGGGACCTCTGTATACTATTTCAGGCACAGAGTGCATCCGGGTAGAACCACCGACCTCCCACAAGCCAGCTGGAAGGCTTCCTCGCTTGAAAAATCCGAAACCCCCAGCCCGGGATTCGAACCCACAGCGGTGAGGGGCTAAGAGATTGCAAGTCAACGACTATAACAACTCGGCCACAAGTGAGCCTACCAATTGTGTAATAAAACTTTCTGCGTTCAATCTCTCTTGATGTGAGCAGATAGAAAATACAAGAAAGATAGAACAAATATTAAGTTTGGGAAGTATCACTGCTATAAGTAAACCATATAATGTTTGTTAGATATGAATTAGATAAAACCCCATATACTCATGAGAAATACATACAAACACGTAGGTATTAGTACATGCGCTAAAAAGTATGTGTTGATTATGCAGGAGAACTCCGAATGTTGTTACTTGTAGTAAAAAAAACAATTGTAATAATTTTTCCCGATTGTTAAAATTCTATTCACAGACAATGTTATTTAAATATAATACTATGCGAGCTATCAAATTACAGAATGCCACCGAAAATTTACGCCACATGTCACATGAGTGTTTGAAAACATAACATCTGTTAAACGTCAATGGACCATTATTCAAAATTCATTTTGGCATCTGTATTTGAATACCATTCGTTAAGTTCCTTGTCTGTTGCAAAAAAGGGCGAATTCAGAACATATCCTGAAAACAATTTGAAAGCAGCTTTCTAAGATAGAAGAACGTAGAAGATTGTTACTGGACTAGTATTCAATTCATATATGCATTGCCGATTAACTTTACTAATGGCATGTATATAATTAGACATTTATTTAATATTACATTAGAAACACAGCGGTTAATAGATATGACATTTCAAAATGTTTCACGTTTTGATAACATACTTCTATAGATTCTAAATTGTAGATCAATATGGCTGTTAGCACGAAAAAAGTGAGTTGCAGAACGTTAATGGCCATATACGTCTATTTGGCATTATAAGAAAGGTATATACCACCATTATGTAACGACATCCCCGTTGTAGATAAATGATTTCACAAATAGAGATGTTCAATGCAATAACAGTTTGTTTGAATAAAGAAGGTTTATATCATAACCCGCGGTGCGAGTGTAAAACATTACAGAGTGATATAATTTCAGGTATATCACTAGTGGTATAATTGTGCAAATTAGACCGCATCACTAAAGTGTACTAATACGCGCTGTCAAACGATAAAAAACATACTAAATGACGTCAATTGTCATTTCGCTGAACGACCGGGTTAGAACCGATGGAAAGGGGCTAGGAGTCGCCAGGGAACTTGTATTTCGCAGATTTGGCACATTTTGTTGCTGGCTTTGTCTTTCTAGTTTCCGATACATGTTTTGCAGCAACATACAATGTATTGGGAGGTTTCTGTAGCATATTTGGAAATCAGATTCACGGCGGAACATTCCATGTCAATGTCTACCACCATACACCGAACACTCCAAATAGAATTTGAAAGCGCACAAGAATTACAGACTCCGATTATGTTTAAATTTTCCGCAAGTACACATTTGAACATTTACATGTATGCTGAGTCTGCATGCATAAACGGCGGTTTATGACGTCACAGACAATAACAAAGTTTGAACAAAGTCAGCTGTTTGACACTAAATAAGTAAATTATTGAAATGTTTTTACAGAAAGAAACAATTCTTTGAAATTTTTTTCTCTCTATAAACTATTATAGAAATTAAATATAAAGAATATTTGATAGAATAAAATTAGTGTTTGCACCAAACCTTTTTAATCGCATTTATGATAAAGACAGCCGACCAATCAATGCACTTCATTGTTTCTTTAAGGATCGGCGAAAACATTGTCTTTGAATTTTACAGATAAGCATGTCCTACTAAGCTTTATTATAAATGGAATCTAACATTCGCGTGAATAATTTATTTGGATTGATAAAATTCGTCTTTAAAAACGATAAAAAAAAAAAACACACGAAAATATCCGTGTTTTATCGTTTCCAAAAGACTAATTTAATTAATAAACCAAATAAATTATGAACATTCATGTAAAATCCTCTATATAATATATAAAATAGGACATGCACGTAACATAAGGTTTACGTCCGCGGTTACACTCAGTATATTCAACATATATTTTTGATTATAATGATTAAACAATGGTCAACATATGTGTCTCAGTTTGATGTGAGACTTTTAAAAATAATTAGATAAATATGCAGATATATTTGCCGTAAATATCATCACGGTCTTGTATATAATATCCAGATATATATGATGTGATTATATGACGTCATAGTGTGACTTAATGAAAACTGTTGGATTTAGTTAAGCATGATATTTCTTAAAATAATGGTTAACCGTCAAATTTAAACTTGTTTATTTACCTGTATGGTTTGCTATTTTTGATACAAATGTAAAGATGTAAAGATTGTTTTGTATTGCTGTGTTTTTAATAGAATTAAGTTTGTTTGTGTAAGATTTCAACCCTATTATATCTATATGACGTTTCATTTTCGTGATTTTAATGATGAAAATGAAGTAGGGAAAATGTTACATTTCCTTAGATATTACCGTTTATGTGATAAATAGAATATCAAATTCATGTGTTTGCATATTCGAATTATTGAACTCGTCGGATAAAATAAGAGGCTCGAAACATATCAATTGTTTCCAACTCGTTCTAAAATTCAGTGCTGCTAACACACTCTTTTAATACCCTCTATATATATAGAAAACATCAGAAAATTCTAAACAATGAATGTTCTATTATTTTTCGATTAGTGCTTATTCAGTTAAAACCAGGTATATAATTTTTATTTCTTTTCATTTCCGTCAATTTAAGAGCATTTTTAAAATAAATGTTTGTAATGAGTAAGAGTATGTTATATCATAATAATGAACTAATAACATAGTTCACACAATACAAGAGACTGTTTTAGTGGTCTATTTCCATCGAAGTATATTGACAACGAATATCTATATTGAATTTGTTTTAATCTCGTGGATGTTTCAGCTTATTAAACCTTCAACATTCAACTTGGAATGTTAAAGTATGACCAGACTTAACAAGAAAATTTCTTTGGTTTATCCTCTTCTAGATTCTATTTCTGAAAAAAACCTCTGCAGAACTCAAAAAATCAAAAAGGTTGAAAAAAATGGTTTTCTAAGAAAATGCTGAATGGATTTCAAAATATTATACTGAAATGTTTCTTAGATAAACCATACTTAACTTCCACCTAGAAATAAAGTGGTTCTTTTGAAAGATATGGCTACTTAGGGGCGAAGTTAGGTTTTTCTATATGACTGTATAGAAAAAATGTAGATATGCACCCTGAATCAGATTTACAACAATCAACACAAAGGTTGTTGGCCAAATTCTAAGACATTTCTTTAACCCGTATTGATTCATAAAAAAGTGCATCCAAAGGCAAAGCAAGTTTTCACACCATGGTTATATGAATATATATATATATTTTTTTAAACTCTTTCTCGATTGGCCCAAAACTGATAACAATTCTTAGAAACGTATTTTTTGTGACTATCTATCAAATTTATTTTTCTTAATTCGGTAAGTGGCTTTTTTTTTGGGGGGGGGGGCGGGGGAGGGGAGGTTCGAAATGAACCATAAAAAAAAACTGTTTTAAATGATTTAGGTTTCAGAGGAATTTTATTAATACTTCTCATGTACCTTCTACTATTATACCGGCAACATTTCCAGGTTAATCACGTATCAAACAACCTCAGTACCTCCAGAACTTTGATTTTAACATTACTTTGCTCATGTAAACTGTTACAGAAAATGACGAAGAACTGCAAATGTTCAACCTATCAATAAACGCAAGGTTCTGTATAACGAAGATAATGAAAAAAACACAATAAAATGCCTTAGCATATATAACCTGTGATGAAGGAGAACTATGATCTGCTGTTAGTTTACAATTGTCAGTCAAACACCAGATTCTGTAAAAGAATCTAGAAATTGTTGCAAAATGATTACTAAATTCCGATAATATTCAATGATAATTCAAAATTGCTATCAAGCATACTTCAATTAATAACATACCACCTGTAGTAAGAATTCGTATACACACATGTTTCGAGTGTTGGTATCTTACATGTACTGGTGAAATATAAACCAAAACGTTTTTTAGATAAACACTTTTTTATTATGTAATGGTGTTGTGGCGTGTAAACAATTATTTTAATCTAACTAAAACTAAACTTTTATAAGAGTCTCCCATTAATTCTTTGTTTTCATGTTTGCTCGTTCGTTTCTTTGTTTATTTACCTACGAAAAGCATCCAAGAAACTGACGGATGAAAAGCTAAGCTAATGCTTTTTATAATGTTATATATATTTTTTATAATGCCGGATACTGTAATTTCCACATACATTTTTCACAAATATCGAACTATGAAAATGATCTCGTCAGAAATGCGACGTATCTCTTCTCTGTCGTTTCTTGGAATATATTGTTAACGTGGGACGTGTACACTTCGTACATAGTGTTACATCAGTAAACACAACAAACAGCTAAAGTAGCCAAAACTAATTAACCCTTAGGCTGCTGAAAATATTGTCGTCTGCTTACATTGTCGTCTGCGTGGATTTAAAAATCCATCGGATCCACTTGGCCGAGTGTCAAACAGTTTGGATCCGGATTAGACGCCGATTTACTCGGCGTCTAACCTGGATCCAAACTGTTTGCATATTCTATCACGGTCGCGCTTAGCAGGCTAAGGGTTAAGACAAGATCTGAATCGACACATTTCTATGAGTTTCTTTTACTTTTACGTCGGGTAATGCTACAGGACATGCAGGTGGCTTTGAGTCGTAGTGGTACATGTATCATGTTTCTGACGATTTTGATCAATACTTACAAATACCTACAGAGACACTCTAAGAAGACATTTAAAAAATTGACAGACTTCGCAAAATGTTCATGTGAAGGTTTATTACTAGTGAAGGAACGTTCTTGGAATATGCTTGGTTGTTTAACGGCTTTGGATTACTCTTAAGGAGTTTCAGAATACAGATTTGACATGCCTGTAATCAATTCGTCCTAAACTTTGTGTTTCTAATAATGTGTGTTAAGCTGTAGACTTTAATGAGGTATGATAAAATCTTGCCTTTTGTTTGTCTACTAAAAACAGATCCACATTATATTCGAGTACCGATGTGGTGAGAAAGGAAACCATACAATGTTACGAACCATCAGAGTCCAACAAAATTTAAATAG
>JAULCC010653859.1:0-16292 GCA_032358795.1 Nuttallia obscurata | reverse complement strand
TTTAAAATTACCATTTACGATTCAGTCATTTATACAAATCACATAATTATCTTGCAAGTGTGGATACTATATTTTCTTAAAACAAATTACCAAACATATTTGAGAAGAAGAAGAAAAGTACTTTCTTTTGTATAAAGATAATTATGCTATCAGATGTTTTTGAAAATTTTTCTTTACAAACATTTACTAAGAGGTTCATTTGCGATTTACTCTTATTGCTTTACACAGAATGTTTTGATTTATTTTGACAATGTAAGACTTTTTCTTATATCATCCGAGGTAATTTATCGTGACCGTCATTAAATACAGGTACTGTTAAGTGCTTCCATAATCGAAATGCTTTGAAGACGATCAAGATAAATTATAAATAGATTTTAAACATCTATACGATATGTTCTCTAAATGCCAGCCGTGTCTTCCTTAACTCTTGGCACTCACGAATGCCTGTTTCTGTTATCTATGTGTTGGAACCTGTATGTGTGGATGGTGATGGAGGCTAACTTTATCGATGACTATAAGCAGCTCCCGACCAAAGCCATCGAGAACGGTGTCGGTAGCAAGGAATCTCAGACACGGCCAACACGTTTTGTAAGTATTTAGATTTCGGTTGGTTTTTTTTGTCGGTGTGTTGAAATAATACATTCAGAAAACAAGACCATTTTTTTTTTAATCAATCCATTTACAAACTGATTATATTGTAGAAAAAATGCAGCTGTGTAAAGTGTGTAAAGTTTGCCTCTGAATCATAGTATAAATTAGTTACACATTTTTACAACAATCAAATACATTTAACGGGATTCGCTGAACATTTCCTACATATTGGATATTGCATTGAAAGTCATTTATCTGTTTTCATTCCAGGATTTCAATTTCTATAGATTCTTTATTCATCTGTTTTTTTATTACAATTTAGTTGAATAATGTATATATTGTGTTTTATTCAAAAAGTAATGCAACATACAATTTTAAAAAAAAAACGTGTACAGTTTTTAATAAATTTACCAAAAAAGTTGTTGTTTTGTTTAAGGCAATTTGATTGAAATCTTCAATATGTTTGAATTAATAAGATATTCTATTTAAATGGTGGTGTATTTAAGATTGTGGTGTTAACCTGTTATGTTATAAATTAGGTCAGTACCGTTTTTGGTATTGTTATAACTCGTTGCCAAAACTTCAGCTTATGTTAAATTGAATGTAAGTAGACGTTACTATTGCGTGTATATCTAAATGTATTCGTATAACCAATAAGATATATTTGAACTAACTATTAATCTTGACAAACAATTTCAGCTTGAGAGTATGGACTTTGCCACGATTTCCAACCAAATAGCCAATGGCAAGAGTAGACAAAGTTTAGTCAGAGCAGATTTGCGAAGAGCATTTTACTTTGTATCCTTGGAATACTTTATATATACTTTATAAAGTTAACGATATAAACTAAGTCATTTTTATATATGTGGTCACATGTTAGAGTTCTTTGTATATTAGACTTCAAACATGGTAGTCACTTGAAATGTCAGTGTAATTTGATTGAGGTCTTCGTCAAGGATTTGTCATTTATCAAACAATTTTGAAGGTTTTTTAAATTACGTAAGACCTATATAATTATATATATACTTGATTAAAACAATTTCAAATGCAATTTCTAAGGTCAGATTTTTTTATCGTTGTTTTTGTAATGAACTAATACTATTCAGTGAATAGTAGCAGCAACTGTTCTGTGGCAAAAGTGAATCTAAATGTTTTTGTAGTTACGGCAAATTGAACACTGCCAATTGACATGCGCAAATTTATTGAGTTTTATAGTATTCGCTTCTAATAAGTGTCTACGGAAACATATCATTTTAAAGATCTAGAAAAGAATATGCCGACTCAAAACTGTTGATCCACGATATGTATTACTTTTCTTAACATTTCAATAGGTATTTTTAGTCAATACAAGCCTTTTTGGAACTGGAAATATTGCAAGCGTTAATAGGTAAAATATTTCTTACATACATTGGTTAGTTTGTATTTCATGCTTTATGAAATAAAGATTTGTCTTCAACTGGTTTATTATCGAATATCAAAAATCTGGATATAAACGTAATGCAGTTTGATACTAAAAATGCATCTGCCTCGGTGTAAAATTCAAAATTGCCGGAATAGCTATATATTGTTCGCTATATGTACATGTACGTGTAGCATTTGCTTATACACAATTAGAACAAATAAACTGAAACGCACACAAACTACTTGCTCAACAGCTTCATGATAAAACTTTCATAGACTATATGAAGACTACCAGGTTTGTGGTAGTTTGATGAAGTTAGAGACAATTGCACCGTAATTGGAAACCACATCTTACGAAAAAATAGTGGAATGTTGTTGGCTTTTTAGAACAAGCATCTGAAGTTTGAAGTCCAGCGTAGCAGCAAACAAATTGAGTAACGACTGTTTTTGTGACCGTTAATATTACAACGTAAATGTTACGGTGTTCAAGTTAACAAGTACCTAGCCGACTGCTCTGGCATGTTTTTGATTTAGTGTGATCGTCAAGAAACATGGAAAAGGTCACTACTTAACCCATTTAAAAATCGTTATGTCTGCATTTATTGGTGAAATACATTAAAATTCAAGATGTGACTGTATTAAATAAAAACGTTATTTTCTCAATGTTTGTTAAAGTATATATTATTTTCATTAAGCTAATAATTTCATGTAGTGTTTAGGTTAGGTATGGTATACCGTATGGCATATTATGAGTTTTTCATGTAAGTTATTTTTATGCAAATCGGTCTCTCCCATGCTGGTTCATTTAAAATTATTTAAAAGGTTTAAAATGCATCTGGTAAAGTAATAAACACAGGCACAGAATGTTTTCAATTAAGCTTACACCTTAAAAACAGAGACAATTAAACACATAGTTCTATAATTTGCTATCGTTTCATGACGTAAAAAAATGTATTATTATTTCAGCATTTCTTTGTGCTTCAGCTTTGACATTTAACGACAAATAACGACTCGTGATAGAGGTGTTACATACGGAATCCTCATCGGGCCACTTAAGACTTCGTGTGTCGGACGTGCGTAGTTGAAACACATGCGAAATGTTAAGTTTAGACTTCGCTTGTCGACATACGAAGTTAAGACACATGCGAAATATTACTTTCAGACTTCGCTAGTCGAGACATACATACATGCGAAATTAAAACTTTTAGGATATCGCCTATGTTCACTTCGCGAAGTCAATAGGGCGATATTTATCGCGTGTCGGACATGCGAAGTTGAAACACATGCGAAATATTAAGTTAAGACTTAGCTTGTCGACCTTTTGACGTCGAGAAGTGAACATAGGCGATGTCTTAAAAGTTTAAATTTCGCATGTATGTATGTCTTGACTAGCGAAGTCGTGAGGTTAATATTTCGCATGTGTTTCAATTTCGCATGTCCGACATGCGATAAATATCGCCCTTTTGACGTCGCGAAGTGAACATAGGCGATGTCTTAAAAGTTTCAATTTCGCATGTATGTATGTCTTGACTAGCGAAGTCGTGAGGTTAATATTTCGCACGTTTCAACTTCGCATGTCCTACACGCGAAGTCTTAATATTCCTGATCAGCATTGGTTACACCCTCACTGTTGAAATATAAAGCTGCTGCCACACTTAACACAGGTATCGGGTTAAGAGTCGAGCCAGCATCAGTGTTTTCAGTTTATATTTATACGATATGTTTTGCTGCAAGAGTGATAAGTTTTGTGCTATTATGCACATTTAAATGTGGTGATCCTTCATTCCAGTTTTGATCCTGCGGCTGTTTACTGTTTTCTCACAGTATCAAATCCCCCATTTATGGGGGTGTTAATGTGTCTAAAGGTAAAGTACAACATGAATGCTGCAATTTATCGGTGACAGTTTTAAAAATACCAGACTATACTCATGAGTTTTTCAGTATTTAACACATTCTCAGCAACTTGAAATGAATTTATCGCAGATGTTAGCCCTTGTTAACCCTAAAAGTATATATCAGAGGAACGGATTAAATGGGTTATTTTATTTACTCAGTAGAACAATAACAATAGATTCAATTAATGAAGGAAGTAATAGTTACAATTCTTAAATAAAACGGATGAAAACCATTGAGTGTCCACATGTAAAGCATTTTTTGGACATAATACAGTAAAAATATAGACAAATAGAAGTTTGCATCTTAAATGTGTGCATCTTTATAAAGTATTTGAACTCATATATTACTTTAAGAAAGAATATAACGAAAGATTAAAGGAACAAATTAAAAATACTCAATTAAATATTGCATAAACCGATTTGTTTTAAGGGAACTCAATTCTATATGAAACTATAGTGTGTTTCTCAATTCAGTCAAGACACGTATCTGTTCCTCTGACATTATTATTTTGGTCAAAATTTTATAAATCGTCAGAGAACTGGATTCTATAATATTTGTACAGACTCCAAAAAAACGAGTTTGAATTTTATCATACGATATAGGCACAATTTGTTCTTATAAACAAGCAAAAAAATTCAAAAGTGTATGAATTACTAATTTAAAACTGAAAGATGTTTTATGTTGTAACAGTATATAGCTAAAACCCATGAGTTGGGTCTTGGTATTTTACACGAGTTTGTGTTTTGTTTTCCCTTACAATTATTTATAACCTATCTTTGAAGCCCTTCGTTGAGATAAACGCACGAGACACAAAGTTTACAATATCAATGTTCAATATTATATACAGACGTTTTCATATACCTGTATGCCCGTAAACTCAGTAACTGCATGAATCTGACTTATGATCCCATGTACATGCATGCCAAATGTTCTACAATACCAATCAGAGCATTTCATTGCAAATGACATAATATACACCGTTTGCAGCATGCATGCATCATTATGCGTCTCTGTACTTCTTAGATGAACGATATGCCAACACCTCGAATCTATGTAGTTATAACGTGTGACAAGAACATGCAACAAAATGTCGTCCCTCCATCTCTAAAGAGACTTCTGTCCGTTTATGCCTGTTTGGTCATGCAAGCTAAATGTGATACTAGACAAAAATCATACTAGTTGATGTTAAAAAAAATGTCAGCAGACATTTGCTGTAAACAATCTATATCTAAATTATATATTGGGTATCAGTAAATTTGAAATGCTTTTCTTATAGCCACTTCAGCGTGAAATTACTATGAGGCTAGTTAATGAATTGATTCAAGTGGATAGTATGATCCAAAGCTTATACATTTGTCGTATGTAACAAACGCTTAAAATGATCTGAAAACTAACATAGCTAAGCCATTTGCTTTTTACAGCTTGATCTTCTGCTACATTCTAGCTTATTGCCAGTTACATGTGAACTCACATTGGTTACCTGTTTATGCAAGTGTAATAGAAGCTTCAATAAACTTGGGTTGGATATATTTGACCAGTCATATCGCATGATATATAAGTGCATGTTCTGCATCTTTGTATCCATATACTATAACCAGTTTTTAAATGAATATTAATTTAGAAAAAGTTGCTAATACCATGTGATTTTATGATGGATAGATACCCTTACAATTTGTGTGCAGTATCTTAATTTCTCAGAGATAGCAGCACCCGTGTTCACACAGCATTTTGCAGTCTCATCTGAGTTTGAGATTGAAATTGTTGTTAGCTCACCTAAGCACAAAGTGTTCATGGGTATGCTATTGTGATTGGGGACTGTCCGTCGTCCGTCCTTCGTCAACAATTTCCATCAAACATCTTCTCCTCTGAAACTGCTCGGCCACATTAAACTTCTCATGAATGTACCTTAGTTGGTCCTCTTTCAGAATCCTTTAAAAACTTTAGTTCATTCAGAACTCAGGTTGCCATGGCATCCGACAAAAAAAATGAAAATCTTCTTCTCAGAAACCGCTTGGCCAATTTCAAAACAATTTCACAGAAACGAACCTTCTGTGACCCTTTATTGAACTCCTTCAAATATTACTTGTTCACCAAAACATATTGCATAATATCGTATGGAAAATTTTTCAATCTTCTCAGAAACTGCTAGGCCAATTTTACAAAACTTTCTATGAATGGTCCTTAGTTGCTCCTCTTCCAGATTCCTTCAAACTAAGTAGTTATGCAGAACTCTGGCTGCCATGGCAACCAAAAAGAAAACCTTCTAAAATCTTCTTCTGAAAAGCCGCTTAGACAATTTCAAAATAATTTCACAGAAATGACCCTTCTGTGACCCTTTATTGAGATCCGTCAAATCTTGCTTGTTAACAAAAAAACAAGGCCGCCAAGGGGCAGGCTAGTTTCACTATATGGCTATATGCATCACTTCAAAAATCTTCTTCTCAGAAACTGCTTACCTTATTTAAAAAAAAACTTTAGAGAAACGATCCTTAGGGGGCCTTGTATTGTTTTTCTTGTACTCGTGTTGATTGGCAAACAAACTTGGAAGCCAGTGGGGCGGTGCTACTTTTCAATGTATGGCTATATGGAAGACTTTGAAAATCGTCTCCTCAATAAATGCAAGCCTGATTTTAAAATAATTTCACTGAAATGCTCCTGAGATGACCCTTTATCAAATTCTTCAAACCATGCATCAAATGATGACCCTGTATAGATTCTTTAATATGTATGTGCAATTTCAAGGTGAGTGATTACATGACCATCATGGTCCTCCTGTCTGGAATTCTTTCGTAAATTTAACCTAAACAACAAGCTATTCTTGTTATGACTGAAAATCAATATGTATAATTATTACCATCAAAAATTTCACTTCTAAACATCTATCAAATATATGTGACAATTAAGTTTCATTATCTGAGAAAGAAGTTTCTTTGTGAACAATTAAGTTTCATTATCTGAGAAAGAAACTGCTTTGTGAACACGGGACCTGATGTACAGTAGTAAATATGTACAGTTAAGAGATGTCGAGAATTTTTAACTATTTTGATTGCAGGAGTGGGATTCCATGAAAGACAAAGAAATTAAATTAAAAGTCATGTATTCAGTTAATAGCTTCCTCTTACTCATAACTATAGCACTTTAATTTTTCAGTTTTGATCCTGTGAGTGTATTCTGTTTCGTTAGAAATGAAAACCCACCATTTATGGGTTTCTTAATGGGACTGAAGGTAACCCAATTTGCACAGTAATTAGTGTGAAATATGAAATTTATATCTTCATTTCTGTATTGCTTGCCTATTTTCCGTCACACTGATTTCTTTTAAGTTTTATGTAGAACTTAAATTCTAGATGCTAAGATTTAAATGTAAAACCCATAGATTTACTAATAACATTTTCTTTACTCTATTAACAGTCAAATAACGACAAATATATGTTAAACATTTCAAATTCACATCCATGTGAAATACATTTTAGATATTAAAGGTATGTGTTATAACGATAACAGTCGTATTTGTAAGTACATACTTAAGTAGGTGAACGATTTGTTATATAACTAAAATTAATGCCATACTGGCATTATATATTTTATAATCATGGTAAGGGTACATTTCAGATAAATAAATGACTTGGTTATATATCACTACTACAAATTAAGCTGTTCGATATTTGCAAACGCCTTCAGAAATGTATCGGTTGGTTATTTTAATTTATTGAATATGGTTTGCCATTGTATACTTGTATCAAGTTGACATTGTGTGTAGTATCTGATCAGACCAATTATAGACGTATTATTGTAATGTTTTCATATGTTTGCTACTCTGGGTAAGACATAGCAAATAGTATTTAGTCAATATTTTATCACATGACATCGCTTTTCTGCTGGTTAGTATATAACGAATAAGTGTCATCAGCTGGAGGTAAATGGCATAGGGAAATGTCGCTATTTTTTCTTTGTTGTGTCATGTGATAAAAAGAATCCTATTCTCGTTGTCCTTTCGAATCAACTTTATAAATCTCGTACATTAAGAAATAATTAAGTTAGCCAAAGGCTTGTTTACAGGCATTTTTTTAACTCGTTGATATGAAAGGACAATTCATGTAGGATTCTCTATATCTGAGATATGTTACGACTTTTACTAATTTTAGTGTTAGATTTTACTATACATACGTGTATACAAAGAGAAGCGCGGAACTAACACCTCTCCTGGAATAGTGACTTCGATCGAAAACAGATTATTTACGAAATGATATAATTTTATTTGCTGTACATTTAAGTACAGGACTAAACATCAATTTTCAAAACAAGACCTGTTTCTAGAAATTCGACAAAGTACCAAGCACTGACCACAAACATTGTATCACAAGAAGTTGTAATGATATCAAGATAAAACTTACTCTTTTTTGTATTCACAATATTTTCAATTATTTCAAGTGTTTTGCTTGGCATTTTCTAGGAATAAAATCTTAACATAGAAGGCAAATGTGCTTTCATCGTTGTCACTTCAGGATTTACAGTATGTCTGTTCAATATGAATAAAATCCGATGTGATGCAGTTAAGAATCACTTTTTTGTTCAAAATACTTATTGATGATTATCGGATGGATGATGTTCATTCAGCGCATCCATACATAGGTACTACAAACGGGCCACCATTGTTCTTTATTTTAAACCGTAGTTCCAGTGTTTTATAAAGCTATTAACATTTAACATCCCCTAACAGCTGCACAGTGCTCTATGTACTAAAAATACTGAAATCAGGCGTGTAGCCATTTTGAGATCTTAGATATTTGTAAAAGTAATTATACCTTTTTAACATTTAAATCAGCTATATTTTTCTTATTCTGGGAAGGAAGATTGGCTAAAACTTTTTTAAATCTTAGCGCTAACATAGTGTGTGATTAACTTTTACAGCATTTTGAAGAAAGACATTAAAAAAACTTTTTTATATATCAGAAATGTATAATGTGGTCAAAAAAGAGCTTTTAACTGTTAACTGATACAAATATATTGTAGGAACATATTGACTTTATGCTTGGGAAAGTCTACCTCTGTAGCGTATATATGACCACTTTAGGTTTTCTTCTTTACAGGATATGTGCTAACTGTGACTACAGTAATCTATGACGGTAATATATATGTATAACCATTGGAACAATGGTTGAATAAAACTGTTAAAGTATTTTAATGAGAAAATCAGATGTGAAAATTGATAACTGCTCTAAACTAAACACATCATGAAACGCCAATATGTTTAATATATTTTAGGCTTATACGGGGGTGTCAGTTTGTCTTAATGATGTGCTTTGTGTAAAAAAAATTTACATTTATTTTATTCTTGAAACTGACCAGCTGATAACAGTATTGAATGAATTGCCATTCATTTCAATATCTCTTTTAAGTTCCTTTATAATGGGCGGCTGAAAAAATTAATTCTTATTATTTTGATCAATTGCAGTTATATTAATAGAATAACGGCATTCATCACATGGCATTGCTTATTTCCAGTGTAATATAATCATCACGTATTTTCTTATACAAGCAACAAGTTACATATGAGAACCGATTTACCCGACCTATATATTCATCTGCGGCATATTTTACAGAATAAAACTAACCGTTGCCTTGAAGTTGAAGTTTTTTTTATTTGTTACAGTTTTAAGTTTTATGCAGCTTCAAATTCTAGACAGGGTTTGATAGACTTATTCCACTAAAACGATGATCTACTCTTTTGGCTAATGATTATCAATAGGTCAACGTCATGCATTAGAAATAGCTAAATGGAATTTCCAGCTTTCTGAATCCTTTAATGTTGTGTCATGTGATGAAAAGAATATCAGATCGTTTTTACTTTCTATAAAATTTTATTAGACTCGTCCTCGCCAGAGGCTCGCTTAATAAAGATTCTTGGACTCGTCTAATAAATTTTTATAGAAAGTGAAAACTCATTAGACATCCTCTACGTATGTGCAAAGATAACTACTTGTCATTGTACGAAATTTCTAGCGAGAAATTTAACCGATTTGTTGATTTATTCACATTTGAATAGCAATTCTTTCCAGACTAAAAGTTTAAAAAGAACAGTTGTTTAAACGTTTCCTCTTATCGGTTTAAATAATCTGCTTAACTTATGAAATTACTTTTATTAATTTCTGTTATAATGCTTGCTGCAATGTCTTTTCAGCCTGAAAAATTTAAAGGATCGCTTGGATGTTATGTATGCATATTTCGGTTTAACGCCCAGTTCTGTATATTACATTTTCCTGTCATTACAGATAGCCATTCCATTCATCCCGATTGCCTGTACGCTGAGAGCCGTAAACCTTGTTACACACGTTCCTATGAAGGCATTTAACTTCCTCGTTCTACTGATGTTTGACATTGTTGCATTTGTAAGAACATTTTCTTTTAACATTAACAATCGTACTTACATGAAAAAGATGTATTTATTTTTAATTTTCTCTTTCACCAACAAATGATAAGTACATAAATACGGGATGATAAGTACATAAATACGGAAGTGTAAATTTTAGTTAGATTCTTCTATAACTGTACTTTAATTCGGTTTGAGTTTATTTTATAACGAACATTCATGTATTTACATTCAACGTACATATTTTTATAACACATACTGCAATGCCAGTATATGGGAGAAAAGCTCATACCTAGTGATCCAGGCTAATTTTTAAAAAAATAATAATATGCTACTTTGTTTTTTAACTTGATATTGCTCATGTAATTATATTGCATTTTTCTTTGCTTTCTTTAACAGCATTTCTTCCTTCTTGTCAACGACGGCGGTTCCTGGTTGGAAATTGGCGAGGGTATAAGTCACTACGTCATCTTCCAAATAATCAACATGGTTATCATGCTCCTCCTGGGTTTCTGCTACCTTCTGACTACTTGTAACATATGCTGTTTCACGAATCACTAACGCTATGTTTAAGTTTAAACGTTACGTTACCGCGTGCCTAAAATAACTTCTTGTGTTATGTTATTTTGACAGTATTGTCGTTGCATATGCGTTGCAGTGGGTGATTATTCTTGTAAAATGTGTTTTCTAAACTTTTATCGACTTCTCTGTTGTGATACCCCTTTGTGATGACCGATACGATATCATGAATCGCATAATTTTGCCGTCGAATTATTTAAAGACGGTCCGGTCCGCTACGGGTAGATTAATGATTCCGGCTTCCGTGTTTTTAGATGTTACTTAAGTTTATTTTAAAATGCCGTTAAGATGGCCATACATGAAGTGACTATTTTATTATGCTGCTACAGAAAAACTTGACTTCAGAAAACATGTTGATCTTGAAAATATTGGTTATACCAGAGTTAAAGTCTAGGCATTTTCAAAAACAAAATCGATAACCAGGCAATAACATGCAAAACAATCTGGAATTACGATAACTGGAAAAATGAATTTACTGTATACATGTTTATTGAATGAGTTATGGTTCCTGTTAAATTATTATTGATGAGATGTTAGCAAGTATTTACTGCATCTGTTACGCAAACACAGATATACGTATTACTGACAGTGACAGGTGTTAATATTTTTGTCAATATGCTAAGCGTTGTGTTTACTTTTTTTCTCTTATCATTGGACTATTGTTCTGAAAGTTTCCTATATTTGAAGAACATTGATAAATAACTGATTTGCCTTAACGCATGATGATACGTTTGTAACAACCTAATGTGTAAGTTTAGTATCGAGGGCTACACATTAATCTGAATTGGTGCTTAATGAAGGTATTCTTTTTACTAAAGTTGAAATTATTGTTTTAAAAGAGGACGTGTCGTCATTTGATATGGAATTTATTAGGCGAGTTTTCTAAAATTGATAAAACGAATAATGGCGATTTTAACTCAATTTAAGTAAACGAATTTAATAATCTTCGCATGTGGTATTCTATTTATATCATTAATTACAATGCGACGATTGTTAGCACTTGATATATAAGATGACGTGATATACATTATATATAAAGTGGCCAATTTACAAACTATTCATTATGATGTACATCATGCAAAATTGTATAGTTGTTACTATAAATATATATTAATAGTATACAATGACGTTTCTTTGATTATGGCAACGCTATGACATACATTTGAAAACATTTAACATTCGAACAAGAGACCAGAAAAAAATTGACAGTCGACTTCAAACTCCCTATTATATCGTGTTATAACAGTTACACATATTGACGCCTTTACTCGAATTTCGATTTTTTATCGATTATGTCTTATTCTGCTGTTACACGTGTGACTGAATGTGTAAATAATGTTGACATAGATCAGTCTTCACATAGTGCAGATGTTGTAGTTTTCATATCCAAAATGTATTTAGAAACAATAATCAATCATATTCGTGTTAAAATGTAGATTATGAGTATTTCTCCGTTCAAATGTTTTTTTAAGACAATGCAACAGATTACCATGCATTAGAGGGAAACATTTACTTTACATTGAACATTCCCTCTTGTTATGGACATTATTATATATGACGATTTATATACTGAAGGTGCAACATGTAGCTATACAATGCAAATGCCAAGAACAATGTACTTGAAAGGATATTTACATGCAAGTTTTACATATGTATCTACTTATCTTCCTACTAAATCAATGCAAATATTATTTGTAAAAATAAGAAATACAGAATGATCAATTATATGTATATATTTGTACAAGCATAATCTTTGACCAGTTACTTGGAAACGTTTGATTTACTTTTTAAAAATGTCATCTCTATAATCAGTTTTGATGTTTGCAATGATTTGCTACTTTAATGCTGCTTAAATTTCATATCATCAAAAGTAGAAACTTTCGGGGAACATGGATGTTTTTTTTTAAGAGAAGTTGCTTCTCAAAATGAGAAGGATGTACTTAAAATTCTTTAATTCTTTGATTTACATGTATTCCTTGCTTTTTTTTTGGTTGTTTTTTTGGGTTTTTTTTTTTAATTGCAGGACATTTTTCCGGAGAGAGCCGTCTTATTTTATTTTTAATTAGTGCATCAGCTTAATCAGACATTTATAGATAATGGGTGATTGTGTATACTTTAATACTATTATTTCATTCATTCATTTACATTATCAATACGACCTGCTTGATTTTTTAAAATAACCGAAACCCTTGTGATTTATCTATCGTCAGATTAACCTGAATATAATTTTGGCAAACAGTGTCGACTCTAATGCATTTTATATTCTGTTACTATTATCTATGGAATAATTTAGTTTTTATACAAACTTATTTTTTTCTTCATATTAAGAATATCAAGTTAAGAGACTGTTGTCCAGTGTTATATAGAGGATCTTACATGAGTGTTTATTCAATATAATATTTATGAATATGTTTATAAAATTTATAAAAACATTTGACAAGAGCCTTTGCGAGTGTCATATGAATTTAGTCAAACAGTTTCATAAAATGATATTGAACATTCACGAATATAAGATTCTATTTATCACATAAAGTAGAAGTTTAAGAAAATGCACAAAAATGCTCACTGATCGCGTTTTATCAACCGGTTTCGAGTTCTATTATGTAACTAGTGACATATGATATTAATGTCAATGCTTTATGTCACTCTCAGAAGCCAATTTATGTGATAATAAAATTAGGCATTGACTCTTTCTCATTCTCAAGAGCTCACGTGTTCATTATCATAGCAACTATTTGCGTTGAAGAATATTCATAGCATGATTAAGTATCTTGACGAAGTAACATTACGAATTTAAGGCTTTTTCCTGTCATTAAAGTAAGGAACTGCATATTTACAATTGTAAAAATGGATTGTATAAAACAATATAGACTTATCTTCATTATAGTTTTTTTAGATATAATCTTCTTTAATGACTGAATCTATGTGGACAGACTTTTACTAGCGTTTAAATTGGTTGTGATTTTGTTATCCTTCACGTTAGTGTAAGAATAAAACTATTGCTAAATATATACAATTGAATATACAACAATTTAACCCAAGCCATAGGTAGTTATTTTATATAGTCATGTACCTTTTTTGGCATTACACAGGTGTAATACTTAATACCTAGAAAGATATTGAATTGAACTATATATATTATTTGGCGTTGTGACATGCTATAAAAGAATCTTCCATCCGTTCTCATATTCTTAAAAAAATATTTAACGTGTCCTGATATTGTTATTATGCTCGCCAGGATCCATAATAACATTTCTGAACTCGTCTCATAAATGTTTGTAGGAAATGGCAATTCTTTTAAGATCCTCCATAAAATGGTGCGGAAGTCTGGAAGACTGATTCAGTGTGTTATCAATAGAGAGTATCTCAGGATAAATTTTGGCGTCGACTGTCGTTCAAGAATATTTAGCATAATAATGCATATTTAGTATGAACTGAGTTCGTCATACCATATGACTACAATTATTCAATCCACAGCAGCTTAACAGTCTAAAAAAATCAGTCTCAATCTGCTGAATTATTTTTCAGAAAACAATTTATCTCATACGATTTAAATGTAGATATCCTACACTTATTCAAACTATAATTGATAGTCAAAGCCGCAGTGGCGAAGTGGATATGGTGTCCGCCTTGCGTTCAGGAGGTTGCGGTTCGAGTCCCGAAGGGGACCTTTGTTCTGACCTTCATTTGACACCAAGTACTTTTCTTACCAAGAAACACCCCTTCACTCCTGGAAGCAATACCGCGCATGCGCAACAGTTGGTCTGCCTATTTTTAACTTATCAGAATCCCTAAAATTTTGGCAAAACAATTGGCTGAGTGTCAAACAGCTTGAATCCGGATGAGACGCCGACTCAGCGTCTCATCCGGATTCAAGCTGTTTGCATATGACTTAAAACTCGGGGTAAGGCAGTAAAGGGGTTAATAGTATCCACAAGATAAGATTTGGTAGAGAAACATGGAAACGGTAACCAAATTTCTCAAAATATTTGCTTTATCTAGGGCCCTGAATTACTGGATGCTGCAATTTCTAGTTTGACTCCACTTAAGACAGGTTTTCATATATTTATGTAGGGCATTGTCCTGGTTGTCCTCTGTTTTCTACATTTTTGTTTCATAAAATAGTTTGCCTTACTGCCTTGAAAATACTACATTCCATGTTTTAAGTGCCATGAATCAGCGTTGTGACTGTTATGTAATTCAGGTTTTGACATACATGTAAATCATTTCCATTCCATTTACTGTTATTACATACTGTGCGATATAATTGTATTCCATAATTACATTATATGTATAAACATGTATATATGAATCGTGTTAAATGGTAGATTTTAAAGTAAGTATATTATTATGAATGTAAACTGTGTGATAGAGTTGTATTCATTGTTTATGGTGCCAAGCAAAAGGTTAAAATAATTTTAAAATAACGCAGTTTTAGGTACCGATCTGTTTCACTGTGTCTATTTCTTTTAACAGAATCACATCAAAGTTATACAAATATATGATGTTATATGTTTTTTTTATAACAAAACAAATTGGATAAACATTCAATTTTTCTTCATGTATACTTGTCCACAAATGACTAAATTAATTCTAGATTTGGAAAAACAGCATCTGTTTTTCATCAAGACAAATAACGTATGTGTATTCAGCATGCTTTCTTAAACGAACTTCTAAAATATTCATTTTTTTTCCTGATGTGAATATGATTGCTTCAATATTTATAAATAGTTATGTAGAGCTCAATGTTGGCCTGGGGCGTGCCAATGTAGCACAAGAATTTGAACCACTGCCTAACCTTGGCATGATCGTAAGAGGCGACTAACAGGGTTTGAATGTGAATCTTGAGTTTCTACATCTCTGATTCTCCAGCAGGTATTAAGTTGTTGATCCATACCCCATATTTTTTATCTCGATGTAAATGAGATGTGGATCCAACAGGATTTTTCCTGAATGGCGCCGTATAACCTATAAAGTGTTGTGGTGCCGTAAAACCCAGCGCAAACAAAGTAATATAGAAAAAACATTTGTCATTCAATTATCTATTACTATTCCAGACACAGTTTACATGTATATGATACATCCACAATTAAAACTGAAATTCCCTTGATAACCAATTGACCGTAATGAAACTTTCATCTCAGCGGGAACTATGACTTATCTTGTTTCTTATAATAATTGTTCCCAACTTCATCAATTAGACTACTTATGATTACTTTAATTTTTGAATTTTCATTTGATAATTTCATCTTTTTCCGTTATTTTTTCTACCACATTCATATAGTCCCCTTTTAACGTTGTATCAATTAAATTTAAACTTCAAATACTCTTATGATAAATATAAACCAATTGAGGTGACACTTTATTCAAGATTGAAGTTTTTGAACGGTTATTGAAATAAAAGTTATTGTATACATCATGTGGAATATGACGATGATTTATGCTTGCATGTTAT
>JAULCC010653748.1:0-16295 GCA_032358795.1 Nuttallia obscurata | reverse complement strand
GAAAAGAAGATAGCTGCAACGATTTTGATCCCATCGACTCTGTCCTGCTTCTGTAAGCCTGTTTCTATTTTGAGTTTATATGAGGAAAGTGAAAACCAGATTAAGACTTTTCTCACATAGATTCGAAATGGAAAGAGAAAGTGGTTCGAAATGGCGCAGTGTAGTAGTGGATATGGTGTATGTCTTGCGTTCAGGAGGTTGCAGGCCCGAGCTCTAAAGGGAACATTTCTCTTGACCTTTATTTGACTCCGAGTACTGGTTATAATCAGGAAACAGACTCGAAAGTGTTTCTACAAGCCACTTGCTTTCAACATTATTCAGTATTTAAAAAACAAGATGGCATCAACCAAATAAAATAACAAGTCATGAAATTAAATGTCAACGTTGTAATACCATTAAGGCTGAAGTTCATTTTTATTTGAATGCCTTCAAATCACAACTTAAGAACTCTATACATTAAACATTATTTCTGGAGAAACCTAAACATTTTAAGAGCCATTGATCTCATAAAATCAACCTATCAGATATTAATAAATAGTTAAGCTATATTTGTGTATAAAGCGTTAGAAGCAAGGAATATGTGTCTTTATCTAAATGAGTAAAACAACACTTATTTATGTAAGAACGTTTGAGTGAAAGGAATTCCAAAATTTGTAAGGGTTATTCGGACTACACATCATGTTTTCAATTTCAATTTTGAGTTTTTCGGTTATTAAAGATTATATATTCAACAGCCTGAACACAAAGATAAACGTCAGCTTTAGGGATTTTATTTTTAAAAACAATAGAAAAACAAAAACACAATGCAAACAACAAAAACAACAACAAACAAACAACAAATTCAATAATAATAAAAAAAATACAAATAAAACGACTAACAGAAAAACAAAAGTTAAAACAACAAAAAGCCATCAACGACAGAACCACCGGCTCACCAAAAAAAGCGGAACATATTCCATTCTTTCATTTCAAAGGCGTTCCAGACAATTTACCAATGAGAAGACATTTAAGTTATACTTTTACTGCCGGCAAGGCCTAGAACATCTATTCCTCCCAGTAAACACTACCTAGTATTCACAACACGGTACCTTGTCCGATGTTTAGGGGAACTTCTATTTCTTATATATAATAAAATAACCCAGACACGTAAACAATGGATTATTTGTTATCATGACAAGTTATCTTTATGCATAAATATGTTAAAAGACTTAAAAACAGTAACCATTTCTCTGATTGAGTTAAAAAAAAAGGTTGATTTATTTTTCATTGCAAACAGATGAGTCAATTATTCACCCTCTACTAATGATAACAAAAACAAATAATAATTAACCCTTTGCCTGCTGAATAAAATGTCGTCTGCTTAAATTGTCGTCTGCCTGGATTTGAAAATTCACCAGAGTCACCCAATTTTTCGAGAAACAATTGGCCGAGTGTCAAACAGCTTGGATCCTGATTAGACGCCGAGTTTCTATCAAATTTAAGTTTTCTAGTTTCTAAGCAAATGAGAGTTTCGAGTTATAAGCAAATTCTATCACGGTCGCCCTTAGCAGGCTAAAGGTTAAATTCTCTGCAACTGACGGCTTCAAAGTATGGTATCGGCAAGCGACAAATTAATGGTCTTCTATTCACGATGAGCGGTATACATATATAAGATACAAAACTCATATTATATTGAATGTATCGCGTAGTGACTTATTCAGACGAACAAGAAGATGCTGATTACTAAAAGTATCAAATAAATACTAATTAGTTAGTGGCAGGAAAGGAATTTTGAAAGAGTGTGTGTTTCATATGTCAATACAATACAGACCGAACATACCGACACGAACTGTTCACAATCGATTAATTGCTTTTGATATTCATTGTAAAACCATAACGTCTTTCTTCAGATCAAACGTGCGATGGTTGATTATTTTTTTCTACTTGCTCTCGTGTACATTATTAATTTACACATTTCTATATGAGTCTCATATCTGTTTTTGATACAATTTTTTCAAGAACATTACACCTACCTCAAGACCAATCACTTCTTTCGTATACTTGTTTCTAATGATGATCAACTGTGGTTCCCTTATCTTTTTAAGTTCTATACTGACAACATGATTGCGCCTTTCGCATGACCGTCGACATCGTTTCAAAGCATCGTGATTTATTCCTTTGTATCCAACATCGAGATTCTTGTTGTGAACTTGATGCAGGTTTGTATGTTAATATATTGATTTAAACCAATCACTTATACTATTTGATTGATTGCCTTAGTCATGTTTACGTGAAATTGCCATCATGTGCACATATACTATCATGTTAAAAACTAAACATGTTCAACTTTTGCAAAATGACAAGCCAAAATCCTATTTCATCAACTCAATATTAAGCGAATCATTTGTTTTTTAGTTCATGAAGTGTATTTATAGAAATTGTTTTGTGCTATAACTTAAATATAACTGTTTATTTCAATTTCAATGCTGAATAAAATAATTCACTGTCAGATATAACTACAATCCTATACAGCCAAGTCATACACAATTTAATTGATTTCTAAATAGATTCTGTTGACACTTGTGTAATACATATTTCCACGTGCATAACACCTGCTGAACATATAAGTTCTATTCCTTATGAATCTCAGATAGTTCCGTTACACGGGGTCAAGTAATCAATCATATCAGACCAGAGGAGACTTTAAATGAAGTCATGACACGTTTAACAGGCCTTGTACAGCAACTTTTTAACTTTTGAAACCAAATTGTTATAACCCTTGTCACAATCTAAAAATGCCTGTTTATAAACAACATATACAATTATATTTTCAGACTATACAAGAATACTCCAATATTTAGTCATTCTTGCATTACGGCCAATAAACAAAGGGTACCGAGCTAATTTACCATAGACCCCTACGCTACTCGTATGCATGTTCATCCTTAATATACATTTGCAGAAAAGTAAATGCAATCATTCTAATTCTTTCTATTTCGTAAGCCCCCAAATTTCAAAAGCGTAACTCAGTATTGAACCAACAAAAGCATAAAAAGTGACATAAAACTTTCGGTTTCATACAATATTTTCGATATTTTGCAAGTAAACATTCAAAGCTTTTAATCCCTTTCCAGGTAAGTGTTCCTGATTTAGGGTTAATTTTTCAGTATAATTGAATTTTACTCCAAGATGATAAAATAATTTACAATTTCTATTTCTAAAGGTTGCAAACGGCGAGCAAGAAACCAAGTTTGTCAGTGAGAACCTATGGTTCTTTGAATACGTGTGCAAACTGCGTGCCGTTGAACGCTTTTTTTAATGTCAACAAATACACAATACAATCTTTCGTTCTCATTCATGTATTTATGTACAAAAAATAATGATGCAAATGTTTTTTGCAACTTACCAAATACAGTTGAAGAGGTCACATTTGCCATTTCTAAACTTAAAAGGTCTAAGTCGTGTGAAAATGATTTGCTTTTGAATGAATATCTTCTGAAAATCATTGATACTTTATCTCTGCATATATGTGATATTTTTAACGCTGTTTTAGATTCAGGATGTCCACAAGTTGGTCGGAAGAAGTTATACCCTTACATAAAATGGGCGATAGGGGAAACGTTAATAATAATAGGGGGATCACACGAATAAGTTGTCTTTCGAAACTTTTTACTTCGATTGTAAACAAAATATTTGCTGACTTTTGTGAGGATAATAATGTTTTATATCATGCCCAGTTTTGGTTTAGAAAAGGCATATCTACCGCCGATGCGTTATTTGTTTTATTATAATTCGCAGCATGAAATTCATCGGCAATGTTAATGAATTGCATAATTACTCATTTAAGTATGTTATCCGTATATTACCCTCTGCTATGGATATCTACTTGTCATAGTAGATTGGCTATAAACCGTGTAACCCAAAAGGTACCTTTGTGTATAACATGTATTTTCAACTTTACGATTCCGTCATTGCATTGGATGACATGCAGTGAGGGTCACCTCAATTTATGTGGAAAGCCGGTGGATGTTTTATATCGAGTCACCTTATCGTAGTTTATCGTTAGGAGAATTCCGGGATCAATTCGCTAGTATTGCCGATGAATTTCATGCTGCCAATATAATGAAACAGGTATTTTCTGCAACTCGTACGATTCTAATAAAAAAAATGTTGGGTTCAATGTCTTATTTCCTGAATAGAGTATATCTGTCTATCTACTTGTATATACACTCAGTTCCAAAAGAAAGTGTGTTGCACTTTTGAATTTTAAATATTATTTGGCATAGTTACCGGTTCAATTCCGCACACTTTATGTTATGTATTTTTTTCATCGATCGATTGCAAAATCTACCACTTGGTATGAAGATGTTTTAGACATTAGATGTGATTTTGCCTCAATTGCACGTGAAGCCAGAGGAAAATGTGCATGGTACCGCTAACGTGTATGGGGGTAATCCTTACGGCTTATACAAAAGGAAAAAACACATTTGAATTCATATCGGTAAACAACGAACATGCCTAGATTGAGTGATGCTTACTCGTGACGACTACGTAACTAACGTTAGAAGGGCGTTAGGGTGCCACAGAAACACGTGGCATCCTAACTAAATAAGTCAGCTGCGCCAACGTTTCCAGCAAACAGGCGCTGTAATAGATCGCCGCAGATCTGGTAGGCCTAGGGTAACACATCAACAAACGGACAGGTTTATTACGTTGACGCATCTTCGACGTCGTTTTCAAACAGCGTCTAGTACTGCAAGGCATTACGGTATCAGCAGACAGACCGTATTGCGTCGCCTCAGGCAAGCTCAGGCGCCCATCCAGGCTAGGAGGCCCTTTGTGGGACAGATCTTGACAGTACGAATTAGTCGACAGTTTCTCAACAGAAACCACGTCAACATGCCATCCAGGCCTGCGCTCTCCGGATATGAATCCGATAGAGCACATCTGGGATTACCTTGGTAGAATGGTGCGATCAAGAGGCAACATCAACAATCCTGTCTGATTCTCAGAATAACCTTGCAACTTTGATTTTAACACCCCTCCTTTCTCGTCTAAAAACCACAACTTAAAACGAGCGCAGCTCATAATCTAAAATCTTCGCCATATTGTACGTAGCAGACAAAATTAGTCGATGAAAAATCAAAGAAAACAAAGTGCACACTTTCTTTTTGAACTGAATCTATCTATCTATCTATCTATTTTCAATCGTAATCACTCGAGCATCTCCGAACATGCTCGGATAGTAGCCTCGTACTTCATAGTAAGAATACATTGAAATTTTAAAGTAAATTACCCCCGGCATATAACGCCTTTATAACTACGTAATGTTAGTCTTAAATTGTTAACACCGTATCTGTTATTCACCAAAAGTATGTACAATAGGTTCTGATAATATACTTTGTTTGCACCTAGTGAAATCAATTACATGCAACCTTTTTAAACAATAGTGATGAGATGGTCGATACGCAGCCATGTTCTATTATGTTCTGTTGTTGTGTTGATAAATCTACTTTTCCCATATGTGATATCCGTAGTTATTTTCGTAGATAAATGGCCGAGGAACTCCGATTGATGGTTTTTATGACGCTGCTTAGTGTCTCTCCCAGAAGCCAAAATATGTGATAAACCAATTTCACACATAGAACGTAAGCGCACACTCTGCTCTGCTACGCTCATTTGATGTTTAACAAATGTATGAAATTCTACACAGAACTTCCGGATATAGACCCTACAAGAAATTAATTTATTCACAGCATCATATACTATCTAATTGAGTCTTTCTTAGACCAAAAAGGTCTTAATAACGTTACTCTACAATAAGGATTTTATATAATTTATCAACAACAAATCCGTTTTAAAATAATTATGAAATTAATATTATTCTTTACACATTAAGTGGGCTGACACTGTCCTGTTGTGAATAATTATGTAAGTAGTATTTTACAAACTAACTGCATCTTTCAGTCTTATCTGAGTTTTGAGACTGAAATCGTTTTCTGCAATTTTTCTGCAATCTTAACATTAACAACAAGATACTATATGGCAATAAAGTTTCATCTTCAAACTCAGCCGATACCGAAAATGCTTTTTGAACACGGAGCCTAATGTGAGACTGTTTATTATGCCTGCGTACCGTTAAATATATATACATCGGTTTATTTCTGATGAATCTCGACTTTCACTAGCTACTAGTCAGACAAACTGCGTTTGTTTTTAAAAAATATCAATATAAACTGCATAGTATTCATTAAGCAAGAAATTAAAATTTGACATAAAAGCTGTCCTTTGCGAGTTTGTATAAGTTTTAGTAAACGAGTGTCATAAATTCCGTATTAAATGACCACGAATCTGTTTTTCTATGTCTATGGTAAATTCCAATTCGACGATTACCAACTACATAGGGTGGTCATTTTAACGCCATTCATTATGGCGATACGTCATGCAACTTTGCTGTTGTACAATGATAATTATCACATGACTTTCGGTCTGGGAGTGATATAACAAACCATCTATATTTTTCGAAATAACACTCGTTATATCAATCGTAACTACACGGCCATCTCCGGGCAAGCTCGGGACCAAATGTATTCATGCGCGACGTACATTGAATACAGTGACTTACATTGATAGACAGTGATGTCATGTGCAAGTCTTGGCTCATTTCTATAGTCTATATAATTTGAAGTAAATTCCTCATTTAACTAACATTGGTCCTTGTGAAGTTTTCATTTCAGTAAAATTTTGATCAAGAAAGCCACTTATTACTTAGACTAAGTTTGTTTCAAATGAAAAAATGAAATTTTATTGGTACTACTTTTCTTGTTCATTGACCAAATTACACACTGTCTATATCAAAGCATTAAAATGCTAAGGGTCACAGATAATACTTTCTTAGTCCGAACATTTAGACGTATCTACATGCCCCATTTCACTTTTGACGTTCAATTTTCTGATATTTTCATGTATTGTTTATTGTGCATATAACGTCTAAACGTACTCCCATCAGTGGTATGTAGCAATTATGTTATAATAATATAAAGCGCTAAATGAGTAAATAACCATGCAGAAACAATGAAACTAGCATTTTTTCCGTTTTGATATTTTTCTACTGAATAACATCCATTTTAACTCTATAACAGAAAATATGCCTCTACTGAAAATTTTCAACACGATTTCAGCCGTCTATGTGTACATGTAAAAGTGTTGTGTATGAAACACACAAAAAAAACATTGTAAAATATTAGACGAACAATTAAACAAAATTTGATTGCCTTGTTACTACAAAGAATCAATATACTTCGTTTTATGTTTTTATCCGTAAACTTGCACTGTTTACTTCATTTGGAATATTTCGGCTCTGTTGGGCTGCAATGTGGCGGTGATGTGGAAATGTTGATATGCAAGGGGAAAAGGTTGGATTCTTATGGGAAAACAATACAAATTTTACTAATCAAAGTCACATTTTGTTAAAGACATGTTTATTTTAGCATATAATCGTATCATCTTTGTCGTAGCATTTAGTTTCTCCTTGTATGATCGTCTAACTAGCGACAAAGATTTTTGTCGCAAACGTGCTAAAGACCACAATAGGCAATACGATAAGACCTGGCGCAACAGGAAAATGTCAAAATGTAAAATAAGTTATGCCAGGTCTTTACAATAGGACTAGGTTATCACTCAGTTTCAAGGTTTTAAGATAACCCCAACATGGAGCGAACATGTTAATAACCAATGAGAGATTACACAAAAAGGTTTCTTTTTTACCGAAATGCTACAAGTTTGTTCTATCTGTTTACTTAAATCTCTATTGATGGGTCAGGGTAGTAGCTGGTTGTGAACTAAAATATACAGCCCTTGTTTATAATTATGCTTGTCATTTGGATGTAACATACGAAATGACGCATAAGGAACGACCATGCTTGCTGCATCCGTTAATTTCTAACTTCAAGACTTTAATAGATTACTGTAGAGTTATGTGTTTGTGCCATTGTGAACATATATACATAATTGTTTCCATCTGCCGTTATTTCTATTGTTGCAACGCTCCAAAAGGTGCATGATCATCTCGAGGGAAAACTAATTTAAAACGAGTTATGAGAGACGAGTAATCTGGTGTGTTTTAACAGAACAGATCATAATTTTATTAGAATTAAACATCAAAGCGCATCGTCATGAACATATATAAATATAACAATGCATGCTTCGAGATGCTTTAACAAGTACAGTTTGTTTTAAACAGAGTATTTTTTCTAGTGCATTTAAGATTTAAAACATCTGTATCAAGTTAATTTTTTGTATAGACGTTTAGACAGACAAAACCAATGAAATAGAGCAAATAAATTTAAAATGTAAACGCTTACCTAAAGCAAAGAAAAACAACGTGTAATAATTCATATAAACTGTAATTATTAACTTATATTGTTTAACTTTGAGTTTGGTGTATTTGATAAATGAGTTAATATATACGTCTCAGTACTTTTATAGAGATTAGTTAGAAATGTATATATTTAAAACATATCTACATGTTTTAGTTATTCAACCTAGTATGCATCTGTTCTGTTTTGTTTTATTTATTTCAATTTTTCATTTCGTTAAGCAAGTTCGTAATGTTTTGATATACTATTATAGGTTCTCATGTAAATACAGTTTTGTTTACTAAATAAAACAGACATTCGATAGCGCATCATCGTTATTCCTTCCGATGAATGCATTGATTAAATCATGATTGCTGTTCAAATAATAAAGCAACAACAAATACATTATTAAGTGAGTTATTTTATGTTACAGACATCAGCTAAAAGAAAATCACAACATGCTATCAAAAACATTGGTAATTAACAAGAGTTTGTGGTGCAGTTTTGTGGTGGATATGGTGTCCCCCTGGTGTTGAAGGGGCTGCTGGGTCCATTTGCCTTTCATTAATTGGGCATCGAGATAAGAATTGCAATTCCAAAATCGTTATTGAAAAGTCTGTAGATGTGTGTTTAAGAACGCTTCTAGAATAAAACAAAACAACATTATTCAAGTTTATTTAATTTGATCGATTCGGAGAAAAGAACAAACTCTTAGTTACCCGTTGATTGTCATTTCTGCTGAATTCATATTTCTTATGTTCGTCCTTTATTTGAAAATGCATCAATTGTATTGGAAGTGTGTTCAGAACAAGAGTCAGTTTCATTAGAAATACTCCAAAATGAAGCAGCTAGAGTAGTGACAGGACTAACAAGATCAGTTTCAATAGAAAGGCTTTATAAAGAATGTGGTTGGGAGAGCCTCAGGTACAGAAGGGAGTTACAAAAACACTTTTTTGTACAAAATAAGCAATAATATGGTGTCATCATATATCACTGACCTAATACTACCATTTTTTACTGAAAGAACAGATAATCCCTTAAGGAACCAGCATAATGTTACCATACCTTTTTTAAGAACATAAATAATGAAACATTCCTGTATTCCATCAAGATAGAAGTTTGGAATAACATTGATGTAAATATCAAGTCTGCTGATACTTTTCAACGTAGTTTTAGCTAAAACACAAAGCAGAAACTACTTATGATGACAATGGTAAATTTTGAACCATCTCCCACTCATTCCTGTTTAAGGCGACAAACATTATTATGTTTATATTATGTGTTATCTTTAAACTAGGGATCATAATATATAAAAGGTTGTATTTGGTTATCTTAAACTAAGCATAGTCTGTATGTGCCCTCTAGCATGAACGTGCAGTTCATTCAAACAATATTTTCACGTAACTTTCATGCGTGTATGTTTTTACTTCCTGTGTTTTGCAAACTTACTAGGCTAATGTTTAAATGGTTTTTTTTTCATGACATGTTTTATTACAAGTTTTTTACGCTTACCCTAAATTCCCTGGTATATTGCGAATATAACGTTGCCTTTGAATAACATCTAATATGGGTTATATCTAATTTCAAAGAGAGAACCAAGTGCCTCAATATGTTTCCAGTGTAAGAGACAGTCAGAAATTAACCATGATAGCCTTAGAAGCAAATGTAGTAATTTAAATAGTGATATGCGTAACAACTATCTACTAGGTATTCCATACTGCACATTTGGTAATATTGATCCTGTTGGGGATGACAACATGATTTCTTCATCTTTTCTTTATATAAAATACACAGGTTGAGAATGTTCAATGCCATAAGGGCCTTGTACCCATTAAACATAAAAACGTTGCTTAGCGGTTGTACACATTCAATAGAAGAAAATATCCATTTTGTTAATGCTGTTCAAAAGTATATTCTCGAAACTAAACGATTTTCGTAATCATTAAATAAATTAATCTTTATTTTATTTTATTTTTAAACAAGCCTGCAATAGAAATTAATTCTTAATTGTGATAAACCTTGTGTACCATATCGGGTTAGGATTGAAGAAAAGCACTGGCGACCATCCTTTATTTATTTATTATTTACTTTTTGATATTTCTAATGTCCTAGTATCTTAATTCTATTTATTTATTATACATTAATGACATCATGTGACTTTATAGGAATATATTGTACCAGTCTGTAGGGGACGGCTGTAACTAATGTCGTTAGACGTGTGGTCCAACCCTTTTTCATTATGAACTATGAACTAAAATATGTTTAAACTCTGGTTCTTTTACGTGCCCAGTGTATCGCACTGACACACGTGGGGCTGACCCCAGGCTGGTCACTTTATCCTGACTCCAATAAACCAGTCTTAATTTGATCTTAAAGCGGAGGGGTTAAGTAAACTGCTGAAGTAAGTATGGTTTGTGTAAAGTAATTCAATGCGGCTGTTTGTTGCTCAGGAAAATATCATAATAAAAGGACCTAAATTGTTTATGGTAAACTGCATTTAAACATTTGTAGATATCTTATTTTATATTGTAAGTTATTGATAGAATCGGGGAGGTGTTCTACACGAGATTAATGAAACTGCAACTTCTATTTCATTCTCATATGCCTAACCATTGTAAGCATTCCATCTAATGGTTGTTAGTATTTCAATCAGAAGGTTCGCCCAAGTGAAATATTTCAGCATAGAAGCAGAGGAAACGAGTTGAGCATACCCGGCGTCAGATAGACAGATCCTAACTCTGGCAGAATTTATAAAGTTAACTTCATGACGATACAGATACGTATCTGATTTTTTAAAAAACAAGATGCCATTGGTGACATTCATCGTGAAGTCTTTTTCTGTGAATTCTATTTGTTCACAGAAAAGTAATTTTGTTATAAGCATAACATAATACCGTTCCGAAAAACTTGTTTTACGATAAATAATTTTATCCGTTTCCGTTGGCTGTTGCTTGCCAAATTTCTGAGAAAATCGAAACGTTTGATTTCTGGCCTTAAACTTCCATTCCTTGGTTTCCATGGTTCTCCGAACAGATTGAATAAATGTTTTCGGATTGACAAAGTTTTTGTAATACAGAATAACAGCATCCAGTTTTGGCACGACGTTCTTGTTCTCTACAGTCTCTACGTTGTACGACAATGTTCGAATGCTCCATGTCTTTCTCCAAGGAGAAACTACACACGTTCCGGTGTCTGGGTCAGTCTGAAACTGAAGACATTTCAGAATATCTCTTGTAAATGAAATGTCCAGTGGTGTACTGTCGGCTGGGATCAGGCTCAAGAAGAGGATATAAGAGGTTTGCGGCCACTGCTTAGCGGGAAAGTCACACTTGTTTCCAAGTTTCATCTGACCAGTTGGACAAAAAACAGGCACACAGTCGGATTTGTCCTGTAATGATACGTATATAAAACATTTGCGATATAATTCATTTTCTTAAAACATTACTGTATACATATGATAAAACACGGCAACGTTCAAACAAACGTTGCCGTACTGACAGTATGACAAAGAAACAATTAAAACAATTTACTAAATATTGATTGATATTTGATTTTATTTCTTATATTTGTTAATCATATAACTGACTAGAGCAAAGTGTTTGATGTATAGGGGGGAAACACACACCAAACCGGAGAAGCGGCTCGGACATTAAACTTATATGTCGTATTTATGAATAGTTGAAATCCGATAAATAGCATAGTTTTCATCTGTCAGAGTTACTCATAAAAATGTTAAACATAAATAAGTTCAGTTACCATTCCACTAGACGTAGTTCTGCAGGCAATCATTTTATTTTCTGTGGCAGAACTCTCAGGGGAATTTTCGGCGAGTAGTTTACCATCAAGTAGAAAAGTGACACTGTGTGGTGCCCGAACTTCGTCTGTCATACACTCTTTTGCCCTACTTAATCCGCCATTAGAACACAATAAACAAAACGCATTACTGTATTTATCGACAATGGAACGAAATCCACTTTCGCATGCATTGATTATTTCGGTTCTAGTAATGTTCATATAAGGTGGAACATAAAAACGTGAAGGAAATCTACAAAAGTCTATACGGTCATTGTAACATCGTACTTTATTCAAACTTTCTTTCGAACCCTTCGCCTTAAATATGTAATAACACGCCTTAGGGAATAGAGTAGCGACGACACTGACATCAGTATATGCTGATATACTGTTTCTACTGTTTACCTTGTCACAGACCTGCATAATATCCCATTCCTCATGATTAGTGTCATTGTGGCATATTGCACATTTCCGGTTCCGGTATATCTTCCCAGTGGTTTTAGATGTAACCGGAAATAGCGAGCCCCACCACCCAACGGATATTTTCCCACATTCTTTGCTGTTGTTGAGTGGAAGTATGCAGCCAGATAAAGGCTTCTGATCAATCATAAGGTAAGACGGGTAATAATGTATGTTGGAGGATGCGCTCATGTCTTTTGTATTGGCATAAGTGCAAGACTTTTGCTTAGACATAGTCTCGCGGTATTTGTCAAGTTCAGGAAAGCAGCAATTGCTATCAAGGCCACATTCCTCGTCACAAGAACAATCTACAATGTAAAATATGTATGAAATGCTCGAAGGTACAAACAACTAAACTGATGAAAATAAATTAAATAAGATAACGCAGTACGTATCTTAGCCAAAATATGCTAGTTTACATGTACAATTATGTATCGTAGTCTTTCGTAGCCTGACGGTTCGGGGTCTGTTTTTAGCTTTACTTGTCAGCGGAAGTCGAATCTTAATTCTGACGACTAAAAGTAAACACTCAAAAGTTGGAAATCATATGCTACTTGCTTTGTTATGCTGTGGGCATTCTGATGGTTCTTTTTTGTGATTCTAGCGTCATTCCTAGACGACAACCCATTAGGTCTCAATGTTTATGCTTTAAAAAACATGTACTGTAATACTGCATATTCTATGGATTTAGCTGTGCACACGTTGCAAGTGGCAATACTTATCTTCATATTCAACGTTATATTTGTTTTTACACATTGTATAGATTTCATGGAATTATTTTGTTATAGATATTGTCGCCTAAAACTTCTTATGTTCTATCTCCTTTTTTTTCAAAATTTGAGATACTGGTTACGTTGAATTTGTAACGGATATTTTATCTCACTGTCAAGTTCATTTATTGCTTTTCAATTCCATCCATAAGATTCGACAAAACCATTTAGTTCTATCGCCTCAACTATTCAGTGTCTTTAGAAGAAATCTGTCATTATTCCATCGATTTTACACACATCGCTGAAACATACAACGTGATTTGTAGTAACTTTAAAGCATACTGTTCTAAGTAACATAGTTTTCTAATTCCGAAAATTCGAATCAACAGCGAATAGCGCAGACGTTCTGTAGACTCATTGTTAAATACAATGATTCATGTATCTAAAATTACCAATTGCAGTTCAGTTCAACTTAACCTTTAGTGATATTCAGTTCAACACAGTTTATCTTGTACGACAGACACGGTCAGAAAAATCGGTTGGAATTGACAAAACATCAATTATTCAACTGTTGAAATTAAAACGAAAAAGTTGAAATGCCATATTGATATAGAGTACATGTATATGGAAAGCCTTTGTAAACTTGGGAAATATAGACACATACAGCTTGTTTCCATCATCCACCGAGAAGTGTACTGGGTGCAAACAATGGTGATAACAAAGAAAAATGAATTATCAGTTGAAAAAACGAATAAAATTAAGATATTCGATCCATCATTAAAATCGTTTACTTTAGACCGTGCAATGTCGGCTTACTTTGCAGCGTTCAAATCGTAACAGTGATTAACCTTGTTTACGTCTAAGTTATACATGCTGTGCTACACGTTAGCCAACGTAATAATTTAGACGTTGAAAAGTTCGCCGACGTTAACAGTAATTAAAAAATTTAATGAAATTAGAATACCTTAAATATTTCATTTCAAATACCGGTAGTTATCTTTTGAATTTAGCGTAAGTTGTTACTGCTTACGTTGCGTTAAGTTTCAACGACATGAATGAGAAATTAGCTTTTAGATACCTGAGATTTAACTGTTTAAGTGATGTGTTTTTTTAAGAGGAAAGTATCATGTTATTTCGTTGGTGTTTTCGGTAACGGATAATTGAAGTACGATTGAGTATTACTTTGGAAATGATATTTCATCCCAAGCGTTAAAGAATTTTAAAATACTTTATAGTGACAAACGATATTTTAGAGATTGAACCGACACACATGTAAGAATCGAATTCTGAATTTTGATATTTCATGTATATAAGTTGTGTAGCTGTAATTGTTAGACATTTAAAAATGTGCGTAACTTTATTTTGTTCCCTTATATATTTTTCTTTTACTAGTCAACTGTATTTAGTTTTTGTGATATTTGTGTCAATATGACTTCGAATTCTAAGTTGATTCAAATCAACATCTTATCATCTTATTCCTATATCTATAAACAAAATATTTTTAATTCAAAGTTAAACTGACCATTTCTCTTCTGTTTCAATTGGCAGTAATATAAAACGAGAGAGAGAGAGAGAGAGAGAGAGCATAAACTAACTAAATCTGCCATGTATTATTGTATACTTATTGTACGGTCTGTTCCCATGGAGTTCCGCCGATCCACGAAGACCTATGAAGGGGAATGATTTAATGTGAAAACTAAAGAACAAAAATAGAAACAGAAGTGGGCCTAAATCTGAAAAGTTGGAGACACCACCGTTAATAGCGAAACAACCCTCTAAAAACTACCTTTGTTGTCTTCGGACAGATAACGGAGATACCAGTCATAAAGATATTCGTTAATTCCGTATTGTCTAAGTTTAGAAGAAGCACCTTACGGCCAAACTTTATCAACTACTTTTTTTTTCAATATACAAAAGACATCTATACGAACATAGTTATAGTTTTCTATATTTCAAACCGTCAAATATTTTGTTTGAAAATCAGACTTGATCCTACACAAAATACCATTACTTTTTTATATCTAAATAGGAATTTATTTCACTGCATTATTAATTAACATCCGATCAAAATGAGATTACTACTATCCAAGTTTATATTCAGACAGACATACTGACAGATAATTTCATTCAGACTTGTACAAAGTACATCATCTTATTAACATACATTTAACAAGTATATACAAACACTCATAGGTCACGTGATCGCATATGTATGCGACTATATCAATTGTAATAAAATATCATCATGCAAGGATGCGCAGTGTCTCTATATAATATAACAGTATAAAATTAATTCAGGATATTATTCAATATAGAATCCAATATATATAACACATGACTGACACCTGGATGAAGCGCATGTTGATTTCAACACGGTACCTGGCCTACAATTATTTTATTTCCTTTGACTTGAATGCACGCGGAACGAAATTAAATAAAATGTTTAGGCATATGCATCATAAAACACGGTAATCCTAAATCATTCAAAGCAAAATTAACAATGTATTATTCTATTGCATAAATCCGTGACTATTGTACGGGCATATTTGACTGTTTCTTTCCTTCTCGCCGCTATTCTTTACTCCACTGTAATTATATCACAAGATATTTAAACATTTATAATACAGGTTTCAGGCGTTCACCGTAATCTTACCATAGTCTTTCATCACTATTTCTTTCTCTCGCCGATTATAGTGGTAAACATCAAAAATACATGTAAAGTTTACGTGTGTTACTGACCTTTTATTAATGCAATATAAATGTTTCATTATTATTAACATGCGCCATTTATCAATCGGTTAGGACAATTAAGAGTCATGTTTTGTTTTGTATAACTAGCTTTGTATTGTAAGAGCAAGGATTTCCAGAATCTCCTTTACCGATAACTATAGTATTCATGTATGTTTGGTTCCATTGTAATGGCCCCCTGTGGGATGTGGGGGAGGATAGAATACGCCCACTGCTTGAGAGTGCAAGGTGGTAGAAACCCACCAAACAT
>JAULCC010653637.1:0-16298 GCA_032358795.1 Nuttallia obscurata | reverse complement strand
TATAGCGGGCCTTCAAACAAAGAAATGGTTTCAAACGAACTAAAGCTGGTCACTAAGCCAGTTTATGCATGAAAAAAACCCAACAACATCACTTTCTATTTGCAATAGTAAACAAAAATCATAATGCTTTTCTATGTCTTTATGCATTTGCACCCAACTGTTTAAGTTATTCCTATCCGAACTGATAAGTGTTGATGGCACAGAAACTAGTTTCCGATTCATGCCCATTGTCCAGCTGTTTAATGTGTGAACACCAACAATTCACGTCGACGAAAATGAGTTGACTGTTATCAAACATATAACGAATAACATATTCACGTCAAAAGCTGTATCAAATGAAAAAGAGACCCACACTATGTTCTCAGTTATAATGTGTGCCCTCTCAAGATGGCACCTTAAATAACGTGAAATTTTCTCTATTGTAATAAAATGATAAAAATGCACCACATTTATATAGCAGTCTGTTCATCTTGGACTTTCGCGCAAGGGTGCTTCACAATAATAGTGCTACTTTCTGCGGACAAAAATTGACCCGTGCTGTATTTGAACCCCTTACCATTAAAACACGTCCCCACGATTTTAGAGACAACGAACGACATTTCCGAATATTTTACAGAAAATACTGTGTCTCCAATTTATATCCACAAAATACTAAGCCTTTTCAATTATTCAAAATATAGTTTCAATCTAAAACTAAAGGCGCAAGTGAACTTTTCCAACCCCGTATAAAATCTTAAGACAAGAATACCAGCTTGACACAAATGCAAATAATTTCATTTTGAAACCTCGTGCATTCCTTTTGATTTTCATATTTACAAATTTTGGCAGATGTTTTAATAAAAATTAAACGTTTAATCCAATCTGGAGTTTAGTCGCTTTTATACCACAAAATATATTAAAATCGACTTATTTCTTTATGGCAGTGAAAAGTTATCTTATGGTGTAAACTGTGGAGCTTTATATGCAGTACACAAAAACAAAATGTTCACAATATTTTTATCTAGATATGCACTATAATATTTTACTCACAATTTCCATTATATACACAGTGCTGGGCCTAATTTTCTTTCTTTTCCTCTTTATTCACTATAACAATTATAGTTTCAGTAATTTGTTTTCAACACTTTTCTTCCACGTTATTGTTAGGTTTTGATTATGACGATTGTAACTCAATTCTTCCGAACATATAAATGCTTTGTACATTGCTTTTTCCGCACCACTATAGCACAATGATGGTGGTGTTATAATAGTGTTTTGTTTGCTCTGTATATGTATGTATTTGTGTTATATTTGTATATGTACCTAGACACGCAAGAGGTCTTTTATAGGCATTGCCTGTTGTCCAATCCCATGTTTTGTGAATAAAATATTGTTTAAAATAAATAAATATAAAGTGTGTACAAGTATGCAGTTACACGCTATACAATCATAGATATAAATCTAATACTAGCTTTTGAAGTCAGTCATGTAACGTATGCAACGACAATTTACAATTTACAATTATACATACTCCTGTGAAATACATAACATCAATCTAAAGCTCCATTCTAAAAGTTATCTCAAATATGTAATGCAAGTAGTTACATATTTACATACGTGTTACAATAAATCTTATATATGTTTTGTAATAAAACTTGTTTAAAATATCAGTGTGGTAAACCCACTCGACTTTTGACGTCATTTCAGCCACTGCGCCAAGCAAAACGTATCTGTCTATTCAGATTTTCAAAAGGCTATAAGTATTTTAATTGTGTGGCTATTGTGTTGAAATATAGAAAATGTCAAACGGAAACAGTCTTGTTAACAATGACAATATAGGTGCTCTAAACGAGACAAATGAGCCTTTTTGGAAGCTAATGCGACAAGTGTTAGTATTGAACATTTGCCTCGTTTTGAGGGCCAAGCGGCTAAACTGCCGAAATAACTATTAAGAATGATAATTTCCAATTAGCACAGGAGATATTCAAAGCAATAAACGTATACGTAAAATACTTGTAGCCATTTGAAATCTTGATTCGATGCTAGCGCGGTATCTGAAATATCGTCAAAAGTTACGTGGGTATACCACATTAAAAAACGTTGTCTGGTGTCATCAAATGAAATTCATAGCCTACACCATTACAAATAGAATATTTTCTTTTATAAGTTGGGAAACCCCTCCATCTGCCAACCTCAACTATAGTCTGGGAGTTCTTGGTTCTTGTTATAAATGTCATTACTGCTTTACATAAGCCATTGTTGCTTTACAAAAAGCAGGATGTAACTGACTGACACACGTGCTTTATTTTGAAAGCAAATGGGATTTTCAGTTGTTTATTACCGTTCGTATTTAGTTATCAGTCTATTTCTGACTACCAGTTTTGAATCAAAATTCCTTTAATGTTACTGTGATAAAGAATCAATAACAATTGTGTATTTTCAAATATTTGGTAATATCAATGCCTAAAAACATGCAAAGCAAAAATTGTCTTTAACAAAATCTATCCATGTCTATTTTTAGTAGTGCAAAAAACACATGGAGTAGTTACCAAACGTAGCAATTGTTGTTATAAATAGTACTGCCAAGAAATAACGATCAATTACCACTAGAATGTGTAAGTAAAAGCATAAGACAAATATTTCTTATTTACATACATTTATAAAGTTGCATCAAAGCACATAAATATGAAATAAATATACCGCTTTTAATTGACGAAAACGCGAACATTTTTGTTGTAGAAAGAATGCTATAATAATATTCATATCTAAAGTCTCATAACAAAACTAAGTTTGGGAAAAGTCATATAACACATTTCTACTCTTATATTTCTTATTTGTCTCGTGCAACTTTTAACCTACCATGAATCTTAACTAAGTTGGAACACTATAGGCATACATTGCATTTTAACGGACTGTTTTAAGTGTAGTTGAGAACTGAATTTATTTTATATTATCATATAGTAAATATTGCTTGAAATGTGTAACGTTTTCACTATAGAGAATGTTAAGTCCGCTCTATATAGTATCTTTTGCTGTGTATACAATAATGCAAGTACATCTGCTATTAAATTCTAGAAAGAAATTTGAAATAATTCATAAACGAACCATTTAAATTTCCCACGAATTTGTAACAGGACGTATTTCATATAGCTTAAATGATGCAAACATCGACGTGACAAGTCCAGTCTGGAACCAGAATTCATCTTAATCATTATTACTTGTTTATCTATCAGTAACATGCGACTCTGAATCTTTGTTAGAAATAAGATGCAATAAGAGGAACGGCAACACCCAAACACACTTATCATGAAATGTTTGATGTATATTGGTCACCACAAACATCTTGGGAATTTCTTTGGTATCAAAGAATAAATACATAACGGGAAAGTGTAAACATATTAACCCACTTTCAGTAATGCAACGAATTTGCTAAGTGGAATGTTTAAATGGATATATTCAGAATAATAGAAACCTATCCAATACTATGTACAATGTGTTATGATTTGGATGAAGGTTTTCCTAATTTCCTCCAAGTATCAGGATTGTCCAAAGTGCCGAAATCATATATATTCTTTTGTCCATAATTAAAAGGCGCATTTTCTGCATAGCTTAACACTTTTTAATGCATTACTTCAGGCCTGGGAGTGCTATAACAAGCCTTCTATATGTTTCGATATATTCCTAGTTATACATCGTGGTCTAATGTATTCATTCACGTGAAAATTTAGAATATCTACAGATTCGGTCCAAAAACAGACAAGATGATATGCTAAAATGAATGAAATGTATTGCTTTTGCTGCGGAACTTACATCAAAAATATAAACAGTAATGCTTGTAAACTATTGATATGGACACTGAAGTTTCTATACAATGTAAAATGTGTATGTAGATATAGTATATTGCGTGATAGATTATTACAGTTTATGTTATATAGTGCATGTTGTGAGGATGGACTCTTTACAAGGCTAAATCAAATATCTGTCCTGTTAACCAAATTCTACATGTTCAATTGCAACGATATTGGAATCTTTAGATATGTTTTATTTGACGTTGGTGACTTGACGAAGACACTTTCAATTTCTCATACTTATACCTAAAGATTGCGCTTGATGAAGGTTTTCTCTGTATGTCGTGTATATTATATTATCACGTGACGTTGCTTATTTTTGATGTAATATAATCATCACGTATTTTCTTATACAAACAACACGTTAAAGATAAGAACCGATTTACCTAACCTATATATTCATCCGCGGCATAGTTTACAGAATAAAACAAACTATTGTCTTGAAGTTAAAGTTTAGTTTTTTTTGTTTGTTAAAGTTTTACGTTTTATGCAGCTTCAAATTCTAGACAGGGATTTGATAGCTTTTTTCCACTGAAATACGGATCTATTTTTTGGCTCATGATTATCAATAGATTTTCAATAGCGTCGTTATTTGAACTGTTTTGTTTGTTTGCTTGACGTCACTTTCTGCCAGCTAGGGCTAATGGACTTCCCAGAGAGAGGGATGCGGATACATAGAACTCCCATGTAGATATCTATGGTTCTTTAACGTGCCCAGTGTATAGCACTGATACACATGGGGGCTGAACCCCGGCCGGTCACTTTATCCTGACACCAACAAACCAGTCGTAATGCTAACATTAAATCCTGAGCGTCAAGGAAGAAATTCCCAGCTGTCATCTTCCTTTATTGTTGTGTAATGTAATTAAAAGAATATCAGATTCGTTTTCGCTTTATATAAACAATTATTAGACTCGTCCTGAAACCGTTATTAAGCTCGCCAGATGCTCGCTTAATAACGATTCCTGGACTCGTCTAATAAAATTTCATATAAAGTGAAAACTAATCAGATATCCTCTATATAACTGCGAACAACATCTGATGTCTTGGGAGTTATTATTAATTTTGATCGACTTTTCAATGCAAACATTTTTAGGTTATTCAAAATTAAGCACTATTTGCAAAATTAATTCAACGAGTGTTTCTAAATACATACTTGTTGATCAAATGCATAACATTTACATGTTTAAACGTAATCAAATTAGTTCATTTTTGTAGGAAGTAGATATCTAAATAAACAAATATGTGTTCTTTTCCTGTGAAGAACAAGATCATGGAGCCAAATAAGTCACAGGAAAGGCCTAGTCTCCATGGCTAGAACTTCTACACGCAAGATGAACACCATATACATGTACATACACCAATTATACTGATGTGTCCTTTGAATTCAAGTTTCAATTTCGCATTCAGTCAAATCAAACTTCAACGCAATAAGGTTTGATACGCAGAATACGTTTTCGGAAGAAAACGTCGGACTTCATTACATTCAGTTAGATGAGAAAATGGCAGACAAATACATGTACCTTTACTCAAAAGTGGCAGCTTATCACACAATTAGCCGTTTTAAGGGACTTGTGCTTTTCAAATAAGAAGACTGATTAACGTCTGGCAAAATTGGTCACTGCTGTCTGCAAAATCGCTTAATTTTGGCACGTATTGTCTAGTCGTATGTCAATCTTAACAGTTTCGTTGCAAATGCAGTGTGTATAATGAAGACTATGCTAATCATAATGCAATTCAGCTTCTATTTGATAAAATAATTTTCCCGTGATGCAAAACTACTCTTCCAAACAGCTTCCTAAATCTCCTTTTTGTATATATAATTTTCTATCTCAGTTCCGTCGGCATTTGCACCGACAATTGCCCGTTTATTGACCCGTGCCTGACAAGCAATATAGTGTGTGTTCGTTTTACATACAAGGATAACCTGCAGTAAATTACAAACCTCGATTAACTCTTTTAAAAATCGAAGAAATTCAGATTCCAAAACAGTTATTAAGACAAAAATACGTAATTCAATTAGTTCCATCGCCCCATTGCGCAAAACAATGTTGCGCAAGTTTTAACTTCAAACTGGTGCAACATATTTTACCCAAGTTTCCTATAATATCGTATAAGTGAAATGTCAAAAAAAGAAACGCGATGTTCACCAGTCAAAACAGCGCAACATTTTTTCAACAAGTTCATCAACGCTATAGCCCTAACAGGATTCCGCAGATACAATAAGCGAAACATTTTTCGTGTTAACGCTTCTTCTTTCTTGAAAAATATCACGCTATTGTAAATGGTGAACATCGCGTATCTTTTTTTACATTTCTCCTATACGATATATGGGCCATTGAGTGGAAAATGTTGCACCAGTTTGAAGTTTAAATTTGCGCAACATTTTTCTTTGGCAGTTGAACGGAGCGCTGGTGCGCTTGAGCGATGGCACTAATAGAATTCCGTATAAAATTCAAATTCGGCTTTGCATTCGGTCAAATGGTTATTAAAACAGCCGTTTTAATATAACTCAGTCCCCTGTATGAACCAAATAGTATTAAATTAGAAGAAATAAGCTCTTTTCATCTGAAAATTTAGATTTGAAAGCCTTGCATAATAATAAAATATCATAAGTATTACTTCCAATAAATCAAACTCGTAGGCTAAATACTTGGCATCATTCGTGGGGGGGGGGAAGGCCGAAAGGTTATAGTCTTTGACTTTGCAATCTCTCAGCCCTCGACGCTGTGGGTTCGAATCCCGGTCTGGACACATCGGATTTTCAAGTGAGGAAGCCTTCTTGCTAGCTTGCGGTAGGTCGATGGATCTACCTGGGTGCACTCTGTGCCTGAAGTACATGTAGTGTACAGTGATCCCCCGGGTTCTTCCTCCGCATGTAACGAGCTAGACGTCGCGATATGACTGAAATACTGTTAAGCAACGTTTAATTCCAAATAAACAATCATACGAGCCTGTATAGAAAAGAATATTATATTAGACGCAAACCTGTCCATAGAGAAGCATTTATTATAACGGTAATTTAAGTATTCTGTAAATGGGATCGAATAAAAACACGATTGCTGAAAGCGCTATAAACATAAGACATTCACACACATTCAGTTTACACAACCTGTGGTCCGAGGAAAATGAAAAATTGACGAACAATCGATTCGGTTTCCAAAAAGGAAAATCTATATCAGATTGTATCTTTTTTTACAGTTAACTGTGTCAAAAGTTTTAAGTGAGACAGAAAAAAAAAACCGTGTTTTTATAGACTTCCACAAATGTTTTGACCGAACTGATCACTCATATACATGTATACGGCACAAGTTGTTAAATGGAAATGTAAGTCGTCAAATTTGTAACGCTCTTGAAGCAATCTATAGTTGCATTAATTCATGTGTGAAATGCCAATCTTCGTATTCTCCCTTTTTTGACTCATCTGCCATTTGGGTAAAGGAAGGGACCTAAGCTACCTTTACTAGCGATGTTTTTTATCATCAACTTGCAACATTAAATAAACCCAGATTTCCGAGGTGTGGTATCCTTAGACATAATCAAAACAACAATAATAATTTCATTTGTTAAGCACTGAAATTTCACTCTGCTGATATTGGATACCTAACATAATGTAATAATTAAATATATTCAATAGAATAATGTACCTGCCTTTATTCTTAAAATAGTATGCTACAACAATCAATATCTATTTGCTCCACTGAAAACTGTGTTATTTCTCCATTCATTGTAAATATATTTCTATTCTATGAACATTGTATAATGTTTAATGCATTAAACTTGTAAACAACCTTCAATACACATAAACATTTTTTCAAGAAAGCGTTGCATATGACAAAAATGTTTAGGAAGAGTGTCAGCCATAGTCTACGGACTTGTGATTTACGTCATACCAATTACATTACAGGGAAAGTTCTAATAAAATATTCATTAACTCTTTTTTCTTCTCCTGCGTTTTTGTTCTGACGAAGGAAACTTGGCAAGCAAAAGTTGAGAATCTGTTCTCGCATAAAGCTTCACCATAAATGTCGTCTTAACTTTCAAAGCCATAAAGTAACGCTTTTAATGTCTTTTGTTTACTTTGAATATTTAAGCACACATGTCTAACGGTGAGACAAAGTTGACCTTTATATATAGACTAAAATAACCATGGTATGTAGTTTTTGTAAATCTTGTGTATTGTTGTAAAAAAAAACAACAGAAAAATTCTTCACGAAGTTCCTGTAGCAGTAGGTGTGGTGACAACGACGAGGCATTCCGACGACTGGCAGATTCAATCTACCGAAACCAGGACTGTTGACATTCAGCGGATAACCTACGGACTACACCAAATTCATAAAAAGCTTTGAAACAAACATTGAAACTAGAATTAATGATGATAGACTTAGACTGAGCTACTGAATAAAATATTGTATAGGTGAAACTAAACTGTGTATAGAAGACTGTGTTCTTTTAGACCCAAATGAAGGCTACAAATGGGCAAGATCTATTTTGTACTCACGTTACGGTAGGCCACATTTGATTGCTAAAATTTACATTTATAAATTGATACATGGTCCAAACATTAGTTCATCAGAAGTTTATATTTTATCACAATTATCGTTAGAAATGCAGAAATGTGAGATTACGCTGTCGCAGTTAGGATCCGTGGCTAATATAGATAATTCAGAACTCTAAGGCGTGTTGTCCGTAGGTTGCCAAATTACAGGAGAAACAAGTGGGTTGACGTCGCCTATGTTATATCGGAGACTTGGCGCGAACATAGGTTAAGTGATCTAGCGAAGTTTTTTTGATGATAGATCTCGCGTCAAATCATCTATGTTTGATTTAGATATTTATAATAAAAAAAACGACAGTCAGTCAAAACGATCGTTTAAACAGCTGGTGAATCATAACGTTAGAGTCACTAAATGTACAGAAAATACGGATACAAAATCGCTGAAAAAGCAAACGCAGTGCTTTTGCTGTAAAGGTACTTGTCCCGAGCTAGCAAATTGCAAATTCTTTGCATCGCTATAAAACCGCTATAAAGTAGTTAAGGAAAACAAATTGTGTTTTATCTGTTTAAAGGGTAAGTATATGTCTAGCATATGTAAGAAACCAAAATTATGTACTGTTTCTGATTGTAGCAAAAAAATCGTGGTTTGTCGCATAGTTTGGCTAGTAACAGGGTCAGATCGCACAGTTACGCACTCGGCCGTGAACAACTCCGCAGGTAATGGCGGACACACAGTAAGGAACAGCCAAGGAATCATCCCCGTGACTGTGAAGGATAAAGAGGGCAAACCATACATGATGACATTGCTGATAAATCCTTGCGTTACGAGCGTTTATTACGGAAGCTCAGACTGGACATTAAAGAGGTAATTTTTCAAATATCTACCATTTTATCTACCGATTATACGCATAGTAGACGGGAAGTAGACCTGTAAGTACAATCTGTGAACGGCGGAGAGTTTGGGCAGTAAGTCTGTTGCCAATTTCAGCTCATTCGGCTCCGACAAACGTTGATGCGAATAAGATTTCGCATTTAGTAGACATACAGGTACCGGAAGTAAGCCGTGATGAAGTGACACTTTTGATCGGAACTGATTCCCCGGACTCCCAAATTCCTCTCGAGGAACAGTCTGGCAACAGCAATCAACCGTATGCAGTGAGGACCCGACTTGGATGGGAAATAAGAGGACCCGTAGAACGAACACACGCCGTTTGCGAGGCAAGTGTGAATTTCCAGCAAAAGAGAGACTATATATGCTACTAAGTCAGTTGGAACGCATGTGGAACTTGGACTTAAGCCATAGATTGACAAGTGATAAGAGTATGATGTGAGTGGAAGATAAACGTGCCTTACAGATAATGGAATCATCGTGTGAGCTAGAGGACGGCCACTACAGCATGGGGTTTCCATGGAGACACTAGTGTGACTCACTGTCTAGCAACCAGTCATTGGCATATATCAGAGTTATGCAGCTGAAACAAAAATTTGTACGCAATCAGGAACTTCATCAAGTGTATACAAACGCCTTGACGGACTCTTTCGATAAAGGCTTAGCCAAAGAAGTACCAGAGGCGGCGCCGAAGTTAGACCGAACGTGGTACTTGCCTCACCATTCTGAACATGTAACTAACCAAAACAAAACAGGCAGAGAACGCATAATATTTGACTGTGCAGCAAAGTACGAAGGAGTGACATTAAACAACCAGCTTATGCTAGGTCCTGACATGATGAACAGCCTGGTTGGTGTTTTACTGAGATTTCGTCAAGAGAAAGTAGTTGTAGTTGCTGACATCGAGGCAATGTTCCACCAAGTTAGAATGCAGAAAACAGACACAGATGCCATACGGTTCTTCTGTGGCCTGGTGGTCACATTTTGCAACCATTGAAAACGTATGCAGTGCAAGTTCCTTTGATCGACGAGACATCCTCAACAAGTTGTGCGGTATACGCTCTGAAAAGAACAGCCGCCAAAATGGTGAAAAATTCGACCGGGAAGTGACATCAATGCTTGCTAGAAACTTTTACTTAGATGATTGTCTTAAGTCCATTGAAACAGAAGAAAAAGCCATAAAACTGACAAGTGAGTTACCTACACTTCTCAAATACGGTGGTTTTAGGCTAACCAAATAGCTATAGTAAATAACAACCGAAGAGTACTCGATGCCATACCAACACATTAACGGGCACTGGTCATAGTTAACCTGACCCCCGGAGACAAGCTACCATGTAATATAGCGTTAGGAGTAGTATGTGACCTTGATAATGCCAAAATCAAGTTCAAAGTGAACATCGAAAGTAGATACCCCGCACGTCGAGGAATTTTGTCAATTGTCAGCTCTGTGTATGGCCCTTTAGGCTTAGATCATGTTGAAGGCAAAATGTAATGTATAGGAGGAACTTTGTTAACACAAACTCGGTCTGGATGACCCTATTCCCAAAAGAAACATCTCAGAATGGCAAAACTGGCAAGAACAATTAGGTGACATACATAATGTTTCAGTGAAAAGATGCTACAAGCCACAGAATTTCGACACTGTTAAGAATGCCAAGCTTCACTTATTTTGCGATGGTTTCGAAACCGGATATGGCGCATGCGCATACCTTCGCCTTTTGGACGACCGTGAACGTATTTCACGAGCACTAGTGATTGGCAAATCGAGACTAGCTCCTATAAAATAAATGTCAATTCCATGGTTGAAATTATCTGCCGCCGTCTTAGCTTGTCGCTTGTATGAACAGATAACCGACGAACTAGAAATCAAGATCAACGATGTGTACTTCTGAACAGATTCAATGATTGTTCTAGGATATATACAGAACAAGACAAAGCGCTTCAAGACATTTGTAGCAAACAGGCTTTGTGTTATGCATGATTTGACGTCACCGGAAAAATGGCGCCATTTAGACACCCACAACAAACAAGCACACTTCGCATCAAGAGGGGTGCACTTTGAAGACAAAGAAAACATGGACTTTAGGTAACACAGGCAATCATTTTTATTGAAAAAGGAATGCGAGTGTTGGTCAGATCAAAAGAATATAGACCACAGCGTGAGTAGCATAGGTACAGAATTGAAGAGAAAGATTGTGGTACACACCGCTACTATTGATATACTGGTCATATTGTTTTGTCTGTATTCAAGTTGGAGCAATTTGACCAAAGCAGTAGCATGGCAAATTAGATTTAAACAGTATTGTGTACAGCGCTTAAAATATAACTCGTCTTTCTGTCGTACAGGTGAACTAGAAGTAGAAGAGATACAGATAGCCAAACACAACATCATCGCGTATTTACAACAGAGGTGTTATACACAGGAATTGAAATGTTTGAGCAAGGGATTACCGGTACAGAATGACAGCAACTTCGCATCATTACACTCTTTTTTATGAAGATGAACTCATCAAGATACCGAGACGGTCAACGCCTGGTCAGAAACAAAGATATGCCATATTACTACCAGGCAAACACCAAATTACGGCGCTCATTATACGACATTACCACGAGACGTCAAGACACAGTGGAGCACAACAAGTACTAGCCTCTACCCGTGAAAAGTACTTGTTCGTTACGGGACACAGTATGGTGAACAGGATTGTAAAAAACTGTATACAATGTAGACGTCGGCACGGTCCGCTCTGTGTCCACAAGATGGCACCTTTACTAGAGTAACAGACAAAACCCAATAAACCACCATCCACGTTTGTCCGAGTTGATTTTTTTACCACTTCAAGTAGAATGCGGTCAGTCGCACGAAAAGCGTTATGGATGTATTTTCACGTGCTTGGCGGCTCATATACAGGTATGCCACACTTTGACAACCGATAAATTCACTCCGGCATTTCACAGATTAACCAGTCACGGGTTAGTGATAACGGCACAAGTCTTGTTGGTGCTGACCGTTAACTTCAAAAATCACTAAAAGAGTGGAACCAGTCAAAATTTGGGAAAATGATGACTCAAAGGTCTGTAGAATGGCATTTAAACCCTCCACAAGCCAGTCATGTGGAAGGTGCCTTGGAGAAAATAATACGAAGCACAAGGAAAATCATCAAAGCAATAGTCAACGAACAGCGACTGTACGATGAACATCTACAAACCCCTGATTGCGGAAGTAGAGAAAATTCTGAACGACAGACCCATTACACCTGTGAGTTGTGATCCGAATGACCCACATGCATTGTCACCAAACATGACACTATTGATTTATTCAAATGGATCCAAAATACATGGTCTATTCAAGAATAATGATGTGTTTTTAAAAAGATAGTTGCGACAAGTTCAATACCTTGCCAACGTGTACTGGAAAAGGTGGATACGTGAATATTTATCAGCTTTACAGAATAGACAAAAGTGGGAGAGATTTACATCTACCAGAGACATAAAGAAAGACGACATTTTACTGATTGCCGAGAGTAACCTTCCAAGAGGACAATGACCCTTGGGAAGAGTGACAGAAGTGAATACTGACAGGGACTCTTATGTGCATAGTTTTGTGATCAAGTCAAGGAAGGGAAATTGTAAGACCTATAACCAAACTTAGTCTGCTTGAAGGGGTAATCTTAACTTTTAAAGTTATTGTTTTAAAGTTAAACTGTTATTGCTTTTGAAAAGATACAATCATTGTTCATCATCGTTTAAAAACGAGATAGTTGTAATAAATCGAGTTGCAAAGTTTCTAAAATAACTGAACATTATTATATATTATGCATAACACTATGTGTTTACTGTTTGAATAAGGTGTAGGAAGTGCTTATCTTTGATGTATGTGCGAGAAATTAACTCGACTTTAAATACTAATTCGATTTGTAATTGAGTCGAGGAGACTTTAGAAATGGTATGAAATGTAAATAATTTCATGACAGGGAGTGTTAGTACTCCATTCTAGTTTACGTACCTCGGATTAGATCGGGTGCATACGTCGAAGTCGCAAGTTATACGGAAACGAATAAGCGTCGGATACGTCATCGGCGTTATTGCTTTCTTTTATTGACGCCATATAAATGTTCATGCGGCATAAGTGATTTTTAAATATCAATTACTGTATTTATTTATTTTATTTTTTTATTTATTATAAACAATTTGTAGCCGTCAAACATTAATATTAATATTTTCTTGTGTTGATTGAAGATAGTATTTTACGCTAACGTATAAAAGATGTGCAATATTGTTAAACTTTATTATTATCGCATTAAAATATTGTTTGCATATATGTTTATATTGCTTATGTATTGTTCATTTTAACCTAATTGCTTGTGAGTATTTGTGGAATTATTGAAATTGTATTTTTGTTTATAATATTTTCAGAGAAACGCTACACTACGCTAGTAATAGAAATTGATAGAAACAAAACTTGGCGCATTCTTGATATTTCCCTGGATCCCGAACAAGAATAATGAAACAATAAAAACTGAAAAAGCGTTTTATACAATATTAACTAACCATTCAGGGGATAATTAAAAAGGAATAGATGCCCTTTCGTCCTCATCTCAATATTAAAACATATTTGATAAAATGCAGCATTCGGAGGAAAAACTTGAAAGACTGAGATGGGTCTATGCACGGTATGACGTTAAATCTTCTTAAGTAACTAACGTTGTTTCTAAACAACTATTGTTATTGAAACAAACGATTTTAAGAAAGCTGTCACGTGGTTAGTGTTAGAACAGATAGGCCAATTATGACACTGATTAGTGTATTTCAGTTATATTAGAGGTGCCAATGACATAGAATAGAATTAATTAAAATGGCATATATCCTGGCTTCTTTTCTTTCATCTTAATTATTAATGTTGTATTGTAAAACAGCGAGTGGTAACTTCCAAGTCAAGTAGAGTGTTTCATCATCATTAATTCCAATGTGACATATTAACGGCAGTTAAATGTATCAACCTTATATATCTGGCATGGTTGTCGAAGAAACGGATATAACATGAACCTGAAAAAACGACAGCTGTGTGCAACAGATGTGACATACTTATAGTAAAGACCAGTGCATTGTAACTATAATGTAGCAGCATACAAGTGTTTATTTCAATTTTCAAGCCTACTTCTTTTACTTTTCCAGAATAAGGAAACATTTATTTTAACGATTGTTTACAAATAATTTCTCGACCTGTTTGAGTTGAGCTATACTCGGCAAACTTTAGTTTGTCATTATCTACTAATCATGTCATCGACAGCCAGGAAGCCATTAATTATTTTAAAATTACACTTTGAAAAGCAAATGATTATAATGCTCTCATTGTATTATAATAATGTCGAATACCGACGAATAAACATAATAAACTAATTAATTTTAAATAAAATATTTAAAAACACCTATCTCCCGGGAGTAATATTTTTAAACGAGACCCATAGACCAACGCGAGGAACATTTCAACGTGTGAAACGAATGAGATGAATTGATTTAAAATAATTAAGTTAAAAAGCTCCTTGTTGGACAAGTTGAAACACACATTGAAACGTGCACTGTCTGGCAAGGATCTGAATATTAAATGAGAAGAAACTCGCAGATTAAGGTGAAAAAACGAATTAGAGCGATTAACGCATATAAGACTATGTTACGAGCGGTCTTATAACATTGTTCTCGTGTAATAGCCGAGCATACAAACGTTAGGGCTACTATTTGTCAAGATATTCGAAGAGACCATGTAGCATAGTGTTTTATAAATGCAATATTGAGATTATAAAAAAGTGACAGGAAACTTAATTTAGGAAGGTGCAGAGAATACAACATATCAAGTAAAGATAGCCGACGTTTCGATGGCCACATAGGTGAGTCCGTCCACAAACTAGTCTGTTACTGTCTGGTTACATTGCTTTGAAACTAACACCTTACAAGATTTCAAAATAACTGAACAGAGGATGCATTGAAACATAGCCGTTTCTAACAAAGCATCGACTTTATGTAATTGCTTCCTTGATCGGTTTCCAGTTATACAGTACACTATCGAAAACAATATAGACAAATAGAAGTAAACGTATGATAAGCCTTACATATGTTGGGCATTTCATTTACATACAGAAAAATGCTAAGCTTACTAAAATTTGCAACTTATACAAGTGCTTTTTAAATATTTTCCAAGTTAAACGTATGTTTGTGATAGAAAGAAAAAGTGTAAATACAGCTACCATATAAGGCCAATGACATTCAATGTTGTAAAGTTGCATGTATACGAGAGAACACAAGAACCTCCGGTGCCAAAACATAATCTTCAGATATATATTGGAAATTTATTTGAAGAAGTTTTCGACCTGTTTATCTTTGTTTAAACAAGCTTACATGAATCAGCCATTATAATACATGCGTTCTGTATACATAACAGGCACATACAAACAGGCAATTGTTATAATCCTGAAACGAAAACATCTAAAGTACTGTCACAACCTTCAACAAAGAATTATATTTGTTTCCTAAAGAAAAACTGCATATTGCATTTACGTTTAGAAGGGGTATTGCGTATTGCTTACGTACTTACTATTCCCGTTTCGGTGCTAAGTTGAACTACAAATTACTATTTGAGTTTATGCTTTATCGGTTATTTAATCATAAGATTATAGAAACGTCACTTGTGTTGGAGTTGACAGAAAGCTACACACATGTCTTCTTACAGTTTACAAATATATACTTTAAGTTACAAACTGTCATCTAAGATAATCCCGAATCGCATTTAAGTAGTTCTAAAGTGTCTGCTTTGCAGTGACATAATTTATTCAGACGACGTTTCACGAATTGTGAATTGTACAGATATCAACACGGATAATAGTGGCCTCCACGTAAATATATTTATTATTATATTTATACATTTACTTGCACATAGAAATGAACTCTTCCACGTAAATTTATTGCTTATTTGTTTTTCATCAGAGTTTGGATTAGAAATGGAATACATCTAAATAGATCTATACATTGCACAACAGAAATATCAACTATTGAGAGACTGATAAACTCGTGGTGTCTGAAAATCATGGCA
>JAULCC010653636.1:5812-16581 GCA_032358795.1 Nuttallia obscurata | reverse complement strand
TCGATGTGGACAATTAGTGTATTTGTGTCTCATTGTTTCAGCCAATTACTCTGTATCTATATAGATCTTAATGTCTAGTAAAACGGGTATAGTCATTAAAGAGCAATTAGACCCTATTTGATGACTGAATTATTACCACTCAATGTTTCACTTCGTTTGACAATTTCCATCTTTAAGGTTAAAATGGGTACAAAGTGTAAATATAGCTGGAAAAGAATCCAAACCATACATTTTAGCGAAAGCATTTAGTTATAATTATAGTGACATATCGTATGAATAGAAAATCATCTAAAGAAATGCTAAGCATTTTTGTTACCTAATAAAGTGTCAGATGTTATTTTTTATATATCAGTTTTGTTATTTCCGCGTTATTTAGATATGCCTGATGCGATGCATATCGTGTTGTATGTATACTTATGTTCTTTTTTTCAGTGGAACAGAATAAAATCCTTATTGTCTCAAACATTATCCAACGAAAATGCTACAACTGTTGTCAAGTCATTCTCACTGTATTTTTAAACATTATATCCATATTATCGGTCTTTGAATTGGCATTTATCTTGAACATTTATGAATTTATCTTGACACTAAATATTTTCAAACTTGAATCAAAAAGACAATTATTTTAGTGTATATCGTTTACTATGTTGATAAGATGTGCAGAGACGTTTAGGGTAAAAATGTAAGAGGAAAACAGTGTAAAATAAGTATACCTATTCGCTTTGTTTTAAGCTCAAATATTTACTTGCCTTTGATTTTCTTGAAGAACAACTCACACATCTAGTTACTCCGAAAAGAAAAAACTGTGAGGTATGACGATCGTAGTATTTCATCAGTTGCATCGAAGTTATGGAATGCTCTGCCGGTTACCATTAAACACCTTAAAAGTTTGGCTGTTTTCAAGAGATCATAAAAAGGTAAAAAAATCAAAACAACACTTATTCAGCAAGATCAATGAAAATTAACTCTGCATGGGAAACCAAGATGTAGTAAGACTGTGCAATGGAAGTTATGTTATACTCACCGCCAAAAAAGGATAATGTAATAATGACATTGCGTGATCCTCTATAGAAATGGCTTTTAGCAATTGCTATAATTTAGATACATGCGAGCTGCTTTCTCTTTGTTTTAATGTGTAGCTTGTGATCCTTTGCTCCAGGTAAGTTACCAAGATCACCATTAAGACACATGTGAGCTTCTAGACCTGTATTTCTGTGATGCTCTTCTAGTTCTTTTTTTCCTAGATGTGTTGAGTGTGGACTTTAAGCTGCAGGCGCAAGACTAGGAGCTGCTCTAGCGCCTAATGTGGTACTTTCTTGGTTCTCCCTCTCTAACCTCCAAGCAGCGAGACTGGACGGACTATCAATCAACATCATCTTTATCACTTAATCCCTTTAGGGGCGGAAGCAATACCGCGCATGCGCAATATTTCGTCTGTCGCATTTTTTAACTTCACGCATTCAATATTTTTTTGTCAAAACAATTGGCTGACTTAAACTCGGAGTAAGGCAATGAAAGGGTTAAAAATATCCGTGTCATTTAAGTTCTGCTTTCGTGTTATTTATTTAGTTTATCATTTGTAACTTTTATAACTACTGATGCTCTATTGTTTTTGTATGTAACTTTAGTGCTGCTCTCTATAATTGTTATGTTTTAATACCTATGTATTCTTTTTAAAGATAACTTGAATGTTTACATATATTTGTTTTTATTCACCTTTGAACGTATGTACTACATGATAAACCAATACTATGCTGGTTGCATTTAGTGAGCAAATCAGAAATCAAAAATTTTTCGATATAAGGTAAGTATATGTCCATCTAAAAATGAAATTTGTTTAACACTGTTTTAAATACAAATGTCATATTCTTAGTGTTACACAATATTAGAGCATAGACCTCACTCTTACAAATATACATATTATAGATATCATTATGAACATCTCAATAATGACATTTACCGACATAAATCTACACCAACTGATGTGTCATGTTGTTTACTTAGTGAAATTCGGTCGTTTGATTGCTTTATTGGAGAAACTTTCAGTTCTTCCAATTTTATTGTGTTACCCCATAGTAATTCCGACCTTTATCAAATCAAACTGGAGCATGTGCCAATCAATACATTATGGCTAGGACTTTTCCCGATGGCAAAATTTGCTGAAACTCCGACGACCAAAGTCCTATGGTAAGCTACATCGCAATGTGTAAATATCAGTGAGTAAAAATCAAAATATGTGGGTGGTCCAATTAGACCCGGTCAGTAGGATTTTATGACAAGAAATTTTGTTTGAAGAAGTTATATCAAAAGGATATCAATAGTCTTATGATAGCAATTCTATTCTCAAAAATACAGGCACAAATGCAAAAAATGACAAAAATGAAAGATTGATGAATATTAATTAATATATGAGTGAATATAGATATTAAAATGTTCACCTATCTATAAATGTCGTCTACTCAGATTAAAATTTTAACATATTCTCACAATATTTTTGAATTGTTATATAGAACAGATCTAACATAAGTGAAAAATATAGATACCACGGATTGTAAACATTTGTTTCAGCTTAAGAAATCACCATTCGCTGTAATTTCAAAGAATGCTTATTCTACCTGAATATGAAATTTTCTGACCCTTATTCAGATGCATAAATGCACCAGTCAGCCTAGAATTTTCCGGAAATTCACGAACATGTCCGAATACCAAATTTACCGTGACGTGGCTCATATGGATTGGAAGAGGCATTCTAGAAAACTAGGGCTTGGCTCTTGGGCTGCGCTAGTGGGCTGATTCACTGACCAAAGTTCATCGAAATTAATGTTGAAACTCTGTTTATTCACCCCACAAGCAGTGAATAGTGCAATGTCTGTAGCGCTTTTGATCCAGAAGTGAAACGTTTCAGGGTGATGCGGCACTTTCTACCGCACGTTAACTACGCAAGACAAAATAGTGCTGTACACATAGTGCGTTATATTAGGGATATTCTGAATACACAGACTATTTGAGAGGTAACTAGAAAACTGAATTGGGCTCCTGGACTGGGCTAATGAGCTGGCTCACTTACCAGAGTTCAGTTCAGTTGAACTTAAGACTTGTATTTGTTTATTCCATCTACAACCAGTGAATGCCTGCAGCGCTAAATGATTTCAATTGTTTTACAAAGACCGGCAGCATTTAGGCGTCGTATGTGGTTGCGAAGAGGAGTGATGTTTCGCCGGTGTCAGCAGGGAATCAAAAAAAAAAATGCCGGCTATAAAATGTTGGGATCATGTTAAGCTGTCATTGAATGCTGCATTAGTTACTTTACCTGTGAATGCAATATCGCCTTTTCCAAATGAGTGAAACAATGATCAATTAATCAAAGCCAAATATTTGTAAAATTTGAACGGATGACGTCGGCGACTTGTACAATAATTTCTTTAAGTGGTGATAATCGAATAAATTAATATAGATATTGACACACAGAGGTATATAAGCGATTTTGTGAAATGCAATACTGTGCGACAAATTGACATTAATTGAAAATTGTTTATCAACAAAACACATCAGTCGGTACCGCGCAATGTTGTCCGCCATTATTTGAGTGATTTCTCGCATCATTCGATTACATTGCAAAGTTTTGTCGACGAATTAAAACATTAATGTAGTTTCATAGTTTAACATGAATGCGATCAAACGTCGCGTCAAACAATATGTCTGTTGATGTTTCAGGCATCCCATGTACATAAATTTGTCATAAGAAATGTCTTGCCGTCAGCTGCCTCTTTTGATGTGGGAGGTTTTTACTTTAAACTCTCAGTGTTTAAAATTCATTAATTCACCTTAAGCTCATCGGGCCAATATGTTGCCTCTCGGTTTGTTTTTATTCCGTTTAACACCCTAGCCATATCCAACAAAATTCCTGGGATTTCGCGGATTAATTGATGTGATTGGCTTTGATCAGAATATCATAAAACATTGCAGGGGCTAGACACATACTGGATTCGTCTTAATTTCGGTTTTAATTAAAAAAGTCCACGTCTAAGGATTAAAGTTTTTTTATTAATATTTCTGCAAACGAAATACGAGAAAACACGAGGCTTTATTACTGCGCATGCGTCCTCATTCAGCACCAGAAAAATTATTCAACTGTAATGCATCAGTCTTAATGCACTGATCAAACACGTCTCTCTCTCTCTCTCTCTCTCTTTCTCTATCTCTGTATATCACTGTCTCTATCTTTCCTTCATACTCCAACACAGGCACAACAACTCTTCAGCCACCCCCTCCCTCTCGTATCAAACAAACCATGAATATGGTGAGCTAGACATTTGGTTACTTGGCAATGTTCATTCTATTCTAGTGGTATGAGTTATTCAACTGTGTATAAGCATCATTCTCAATAAGGTTTGTTCTACTCCTGGTCCTCTTTTCTTAATACCGGTACTATAACATTCGAATTCGATTATTCTTTTGTGGCAATCGAGAAAAACATTTTAACTGATGTGCTTATATGTTTAACCCTTAGCCTGCTAAGCGCGACCGTGATAGAATTTGCAAACAGCTTTGATCCAGATTAATCCGGATCCAAGCTGTTTGACACTCAACCAAGTGTTTCTCCAATTTTAGGCGAATTGGGTGGATTTCAAATCCAGGCAGACGACCATTTAATCAGACGACATTTTTTTTCAGCAGGCTAAGGGTTAATTAATACTATAATCCCATGTTTTGCAACTGTTGTTTCCAGTAATAGTCATCTAAACATAGTATGAAGTTGTGTCGCTGCTATTCCAAAATTCGGTGTTTCAAATAACCTCGATATTTCAAACCAAGCAAAAGAAAAACTGTAAAACAGGTCAATGTTTTGAGATTTTATATAAAAGTTAATAAACTTAGCCATTTTATTAAAACAAGTTTTACAGCTTGACGTGAACAGAGCTGGAGTATCTGAGAAAGAAACACAGAATATTTGAAAACAGTGCAGCACAGGAACAGCTGACTCTCAACCCTCCGCTTGATCATGGTGAGCGCTGCAAGATGAACATTCTAACAAAACGTTATGATTTATTTGAGCGTTGAACATGTTAGGCCAGCTTATTTGTTGAAAGGCGTTAAACATCATGCTTTAAACCAGAAAGGTGCTGTATATTTAAATAACATAGTTGCTTTATTTACATTAAGTGTAATAACTATATAAGACTATTGTCTTTCGTTTCAATCCTTTAAATTGTGTAAAAACTATAATATATATTTGTTTGAAGTTTTGTATTTTAGGTTAAAATATTTAAAGCAAAAGTATCCTTTGAAATGACGGTTTTGTTTTCCCGTGTAGTTATAACATATTTTAAATATCAAGAAAACCTTACGATAAAATGTTTGAGTGGCGATGGGTTCATGTGCAAGGTTTCAAAACCCAACACAATTCCTTTCCAGAATCCAAATAGTAACGGATTTACGGTTTTAAGCAGATGCTTGTGAATTCAACAACACGCTCCTTTATTAACTATGTCTCTGTTTATTATTTATATGCCTGCTTATATTATTGTTATAATGAGGGTTTAGTTCCTGCTAAATGTTATGATTTATCGCATTGTTAAATTATATGTCTGTGCCTCACATAACTGAAAACTATCTCAATGCATTTCCAATGTAAACGTCGTGCTTCTGTGTACGTCGTGATGATAAAAAATACGTAACACATAGACTGTCAGTGTAAGTTTTCTTAACATGTCATAATTCTACATCGTCGGTTTTTTGTCCGATTGTTTCTCAGACTGCACTCACAAACTTTCACATCCTTTTCAGATTGACGTAAGCTTGGAAACTCCTTTAGTCTGCGGAGATAAAATTCCACTGGCCTACGTTATATAATCACCATCCGGTTAGCTCATGTGGCAGAGCGTCCGCTTCCGGTGCGGGAGGCCGCGGGTTCGATCCGCGGCCGGGTCATACTTAAAGACTTTAAAAATTGATAGTATTGGCTTGCCTCCTTGCGCTCAGAATTTAGGGCTGGCATTACGACTGGTTTTTCGATGTCAGGATAAAGTGACCAGCCGTGAATCAGTGCTATATACTGGGCACGTAAAAGAACCAGAAAGTTCTACAGAAGAGTTCTCTGTATCCTCTTCCCTCTAACTTTAGCCCTAGCTGGCATAAAGTGACGTAAAGCAAACAAACAAAAGTTACATAATCTTTTTTTTTCAGAGTCGGAAACCGTTTTATGGATTTGGTTTAGCGACCCAATTCATGACTAGAAAATGCCGTTGTAAGAATCAGAATCAGCTGGATTATATATGTTGGTAAAAGTTCTGAAGGTCATAGAGCTGACATTCCAAAGAAGTTTTGAACGTTTGCTAGCCCATTCCGATGTCCATGATGATTGATTTTCACAATTTGGAATTCTAAACCCGCCATCTATATCGAAACGAGTAATCATGGTCATTTTGACGGTATAATCACGTTTCTCCCGACCATGTTCTAATTGGGTCATGTGCCAGTTTTTTCATCAAAACTGGTCAGTAACGGTAAGTATAGCACAGGAACCCGTTTATTTTAAGCAATGGACTGCAGTTACAGCAGCATTCATGAATGAGGACATCCCTCTAGAGCCCCGGAAGCAGCCACCTGCATCAATCGGAACACTTCGGCTATAGCGCTGAATACAGCAGAGGTGAACCGGTTGCAACCAGTATAAGAGGACGCAACAAACTTTAAAAACATAATATAAAGAGAGTTTATCAATGACGTCATCTGGTGAAAATTGAAAAACAGAGAAACTGTGTAAATGTATAATATATTTTATTGGATATATAAATTTCTTTTCATAACAAAATAGTTTGTACATAATTTGTGTCAGCCTGCAAGGAGCAATCTATGAACATTTACATGTATTTGCTCAATACATGAATTGAATTACTAAAAGTGTTCGAAAGAACATCTCTATGTACAATTTATCTATTATTGAATCATTTTACAGACAATGTGCTTAAGTAAGAGACATTTAAGTTAATAACGATTATATAAATAGAGTTCCTTCAAAATGATAACATTTCGTTGGTTTAAAGGCAGATATCATAACAAGAAAGCCCACTATCTTGTGTTTAAGCAATATGTATCTGGGCGTACTTTTAATGTAAAGTCTAGCAAAACATCACTTGTGTTTTATCTATTTATTACACCTTAAACATATCATTCAATCACTTTCTATTAATTTGTAATAAACTGAACAGCTGAAAAGCCATATGCGATCGGAATACAAGTCCTTCCGCTCCATCCATTCCACTCACACACACAGACCCATACATAGGCGTTTACAAAAATCCTAATTCAAAATTATGCAATTCTCATTCTAGCGCCGGAATGGTTTGACAGTCGTTAGCTAATTTCTTAATAAAACAAGTGTAAGTAAATAAATCACTCGGAATGTGTAAGTTCTGTGTCGGCACTTTTTCAATGAACTGAGCATATCTGTTTTCAGTACCGCAGTGAAATATGTCCGTTGTATTTCCGTACAACTAAGAATCCTAACTCATTCTTTAAATGCATAAGGCATACCCGTATTGATGCATATCATCGGGCAAAAGATAATTAGCTTTAACAACAAAAACGAAAACACAGGTCATTGGAGGTATTGCATCTGGGAAACATTTCTATTTTTGCATATTTCGCTGTTCATTAATATTTTAAAACTGACCTAGTCAAAATTATTTCATCAGTGCTTCGTTAATTCTGACTTGTGAAGAAGACTGGAATACGGAGACGTCATAAAACCCGGAAGTGACGTCGATAGCGTAGAATGGAAACCCGGATGTAAAGCACCAGGTAACGACGTTGGGAAGCTTGGATGAATTCCAGATGATAACGAACATGATGGAAGTCCACATGGACACGCTTTGTGTCCTTGTCCAGGAACAGATGACAAATGGTTACCTACGGAGTTATCTAACTTGTATCTATGAGATAAATCAACAGATGGCGGTGACGATGATGGAGGAGAGAGTCGGTCAAGTGCAGCAGGGGGTGGGTTCAAATGTCCATGAAAAGAAGGTAGAGTGTCGAACACTTGCTTCAAAGGGTTCTGCGGTGTTAGAGGTGAAAACGCCGATGACGTCGGTGGCTGGTATAGTCCCGGAAGCGGAAGAGGAGGATACGAAACTGTGGCTGGATTTGGAAGTGCGTACGGATACGAAGCTGCGGCTGCGGCGAGGTAGGCGTAGATTTGTGGATCTGGTGGAATACCGTATGGCCAGGTGACGGCCATTCTTTGGCGTTTGTCCTTCATCCTTCGGTTTTGGAACCACACCTGGAAAATTAAAAGAGATCGAATTTGAAATAATTTCAGGTTTACGGTTCATATTAACGCACATATTATATTTTGTGCATGTGATTAAAAAACATATTAATACGCATTGTGAAGCAAACTCGTAAAACAGACGTTAGAAATAAAAGATAGCAAAACATCAGGTATTATGAGGAACACTTAGATGGCGATATTTGTAAATGGTAATATTTCAGTTGACAGATCTGAATGTGTACTTAACCGTTGAACTAAGAAGCGTAGAATTAACTAACAGTGTAGATCCATATCATAATCATTTTGTAGATGTCAATTTTAGAAGTTAACATTGTTCACCGTTTAAAGAATTTGTGGCAAGAGAATTCTGTACCATTTTCAAATGGACACTTTACAGGAAAAATAATTTAATCATGAATTCGTCGTGTTTTTTTTTTTAATTAATAGTTTCCTCCTTCGTTTTAAGACGTCATGCTTACCTTGATTGTACTTTCAGGAAGGTTCAGCTGTTTTGCTAGCTCACATCGCTTGGGTCTGGATACATAGTTCTCCTTATTAAACTCTCGCTCCAATGTATTGATCTGTTCTTTGGAAAAGGCCGTTCTGTATCGTCTTAGTCCATTGTCCATGTTAGAATTATCTGTAATGCACAATAAACGAAACATGATAATGGTGTTACCATCTTTACCACAGTCTTTAACTAACATAGAATAAATTGCTTATGTGTTTGCTTTTGGGATTTAAACTGTCACGTTTTTTAAAAGTTGTTTAAATCTATTTTGTATAATGAAATGGAACAAAAAATAATTAAATAAGCAGGGGCAATTTGAAATTTTAGCGTCTATTTGGTAAAACATACCAATAAAGTCGATAATATCAGACCACTTACTTTGTCCCTCTAATTTTACATTAGTAAAACGTTACATCTGTATCTATATCTATACAATTAAAGCATATGAATTTCATTTTCATCCTCTTAAATTAATTATTTCATTTTCCGATATCCCAATAACTACAGGAGAGTTATCTTCTAGACTTTTTATGGAGGGTTTTATATTTCGTTTTAAAGAATTATATTAATTTTATTGTTTACCTTTTGTTTGTTTTTTGCCATGTGAAGATATCTACCAGACAATTATACCGTGTAATCCATTCATATAAGGCCTTGCAGATATTATTATTTTATGCAAAGTGTACGTTTCATTTAACCATAAGCTTTTTGTAGGCCGCCCCCTAGTTTTTGGTCATATATCATCCAATTAAGTAACAGTTACCTAACCGGCAAGGTTAGGTGCATGATACAGGCTATTTTCACATAATCTAAAATGTCATCGTGTTAAAAGACACTTTAAGTAGCTTGTTTCACTTGGACAGAATAATGGGACATTAGCATGCATTATTGCTATCACTTACGGTGCAAAACATGCTTAAGTAATATTTCATTTGTTTATAATATGTCATACAATATAAGAGGTATACAACGGGCTCAGGAAAGCATAAAAATTCTTGAGAAAAGGTTTTTTATTTAATTGATACGTAGTTATGGGAATTTTTAAGAAGTTTTGCGCAATTATATCCTTTAATGCTTTTTTAATCCGTTGGTGCAGTATTAACTTCAATTATTGAAATAGTGTATGGTAATTAATGAGTTCACTGGCAGTGAATGAGATCAGCTGTACTCAGTAGCAGGGTGTATCACAAAAACACTCAGTCGCAAAAATGAGATATTCTAAAGAGACTGGGTTTAAAGGTCGCCCTGAGATTTATTGTAGGGCTTTGCCCAAATTTGACAGGCTCGTTAGTGGGTAATGAAGTGATATGATCTTTACAGAACATATTTTTACCGAGGGGCGTTCATAAATAACGATACAAAAACTAAATCGCCGCTTTTAAATTATCATTGAAATGAATTTGAAATGTTGCTATACAACTGGAATTCGACAGTCATATTTTCGTGTTGAAATTCTAATCGTCTTTGATATATGACTCTTTCAGTGATAATGTTTAATTACAAGTTGTTTTTTGGTATTTGGTGTGGTTTTTTTCTCTCGATAACATGACACAGTCCCGCTAACACCGTGCATACTTCTTAAACTACCCCGGGTACTTGAAACAACAGTCGGGCTCTTTAGTTACACCGTGATTGATAGGTCTTGTGCATGATAGCAGTGTATTAGCCAATGAGTTATTAGTTTAAATGAAGATTTCTGCACGTTTTAAATCACTCAAATCCATGTCTGATCTAGCCTTTGACTCGTTTCCAGATGGGCGCCCTCCGTGTCTAAATGTATTGTATTCAAGCCGTGGGTTGTGTGTAACAATTTGTTCAGAGCTGGCGGCTCAGTATAACATTGCTTCTGTCATACGAGGCTGGCACCGTGTGTATTTCGCATGTGCATACAGTGTAGACCTACTTAAATGACATATGTCGTGGCATTTCATACGAATTTACACGATTTTTGTCATTGTTCTGGTACGTTGATAATTCCCCCCT
>JAULCC010653525.1:1247-16301 GCA_032358795.1 Nuttallia obscurata | reverse complement strand
TATGTAAAATGTTTGTTACTTATATGTGGTATGTTGGGCTTAATGCCTTATTTCCTGAATAAAGTCTATCTATCTATATTCATTTCACATTTTGAATCGTTGATATGTATAAGTATTCAAAATGATTTTTATATGCTGTTTTTATCAGAATCGTTTTTTGACAATGTCGTGTCAGGTTTATGCGCGCATATCCGGCAAATTAAAAAAGCCTTTAGCCTACAATTAAAAAAAGTACTTTGCTCCATAGGTCAGCCTCATAGCTACACTAGAACTTATTTTTGTTTTGTTATTACACATGATTATCAACAAAACAACATCAAAAGGAGCAATTAATTACAATATATATTTAATCTATATGGCATTATATAGCATTTCAGTTACAAAGCAAAATAATGCTTACCTGTTGTTTCAATCACAAAAGTTATGAAATACATTATTTATACATAGGCCATCTGACTGTAAGAAGATTTATATTATAATCTGAACTTTAGTAAATCAATGGCATTTCTGTGTTTATCAAACTGTGATATTTACAGATAATACATATGTACATACATTTAGTTTAATTCTTGGAACGGTAGGTTCTATGATGGAAATATTCGTTTGCAAAACAAGAATACATTTCTTACCAGTTTGAAAGTATAAAAACTATGTAAAACATTCCACCAACCATTTAATACTATAAGACCTATGGTTCATATTCGATCGAAAACTTTCCTTTTGAAATAAAGACAACGTATTGAGTTTATGTCAAATTATTTTGAATTTAAGCAAACGTTGGAATAAAATTGTTTTACAGTATCCAAACATTTAATATTATAACAATGTTCCATGCCTTATACTTAAGGATATTTTCCATGGAATCAGTGCGAGTACCGTGCTTTTTTATGGCAATTGGGGGAATAAATAGACGTCGATTACTCCATATTAAACAAAACTTGATTGTATAAGCGACAAAAGAGGCGGAAACAATTTTTTCACCAAGCACTATTTCAGTTTTGTCCTGAATTATCCACAAAATTTCACATTGCCCTTGATATAGTTTGACCTTTTTTCTGATATAATGACGTTTGTCTTATTGGCGTCATATGACGTCATGCAAATGAAGCCGACAATAGATAATGGGAATAGGGAGATATATCTAAAATTCAGCTTTGATTGCCAATTAAAGCTCTTGCTAGTAATAAAAGCATTACACCAATATCATACAGGATGATACAGTGTGGTTTGGTGACTCTGAAAAACACCATCCATGCCGATCAGCCACCCGGTGTTATCTCTCGCAAAACATTGGCGTATAAACAGTATCATTTCTTAAAAACATTTTAAAGGGATAACCTTTACTCCAAACAATCATGCTGTTTCATATTTTATACACTGTTTAAGGCTAATGACACTTAACAAATCGCCGTATAATCCCTTTAATATATTATATTACATTAACCCTTAGTCTACTAAGTGTTAACGTGATAGAATATGCAAAAATTTCAGATTCAGGTTACTCGGCGTTTAATCCGAATCCAAGCTATTGAATCTATAAAACAAAATAAACAAAGCTGTAAAAAACATATGTACATGTACGACATTTTAACATCATTATGATTTATGGTTAAACATACACATACGCCATATTTTGTAATTTTAAGGCAAACATATTCATATACAGAACAGATGCTTATTATATTAACATGTTATGATGATGTACTTGGTACTAGTCAATAAATAAATTTTCTGTTCTGTTATCTGTTGCAATGCAAGTTGTTTTATCTCAGAATAAATCTTATTGCAATTACAAAAGTGATCCGCTAATCTAAGATACTTATAATTGATGAAATGATAGTTGTTGAGATAGCGACAAAACGTCTGCCACAAATGACAGTAATAACAAAGCTGTTGTTGACTACAGTATGTACAACATCTATTTAGTAAAATGGCAAACTCAGTCTTTGTATTTGGATTAAGTTTCAAAAGGTGAGTAACATGTCAATAGCATTTACATTATGACCGTCTTTGAGTTATCCGTTTGATGAGAACATACTTGAAATAAAACTAAAACAAATGTTCAGTAACTTCAGCAAATATTAAAAGTAAATACACATATAACGCATAAAATCAATAAACGAACTGTTCGAAACAATGTTTATCTCACCAAAGACATATAAATCATTTCTTAAATGTGAATTGATGAATTCAATGTAATAATTATTGTCAAAACACATGGCTGAATTTCGAAATTACCGTAGTTGAAACCTTTATCCCGATAATTTAATTTAACAAAAAATGCCTTTTTTGTACCAACATAGTATCAAAAGACGATACGAGAAGGTTAAGATACACATTTTTGCTGATTAGTTTCGAGAAACACTTTCTTTCAAATTTCTCGTAAAGAAATGTTCGCATTTTAATCTCATCAGAAGGCCGAAAAATATTTAAGGAGTGAAAACTGTATTTGTCAATACAATGTTTATTATCAAAACAAAACTTGCTTTCGTAAACTACAAACCATCATATTATTTCCCAAACTTTATTTCAAATATCAAAGTATGTATGTTATATGGTCAAAGCACAATGTTTGACCGTTTAATGTTATTGAATAAAGCATTATCGCTTGTGGACAGACACACATCATTTCTTTTCATAATCACATATGTAATGGATGATGCTACAAAGTTATGAGCACATATTTAAATATTAAAGGCTGTAGACATCAACTGCGTTCCACATTTGTTGCTTTCTTTTCTATGGTATCTCTATCTAGCTGCGGCCTTTTCCTGTGGGTACTTACAGTCAGGATTACATAATACACATACAAAGAACTGCTTCCACAATAACTGATGATTGCAAAGAAATTTCAATTATTATACTTCCTTCTCATTTGGAATACATTTAGCTTTTTGTTCCAATATGACAGACCGGAAAAGCTGACGGTATGAAGCCGTCTCTGAACACACGCTTTCGGATATTGGTGAACCATCTGTAGACGGACAATGCTCCGCTTACTTAATTTGCATCATTCGTGACCTTAACCTGAATTATTCAAATCACTGTGACAATTGTGGTCGTTACCATTTTTCCTAGATGCACCTTTCGGACTTAGGATGAAATGTTTCATTACGCACGGAATTTTGTAGGACACTGTAAATTAGCATAATTAGTGTTTATGTATCACAAGAATATTAGGGGCCGTTTCATTAACATTCCTTGGAGCGATTAGTTAAGAGCGCTCCTAGGAATTTCCTAGGAGCGCTCTTAGGCGCGTTTCATTATTTATTCCAGGAGCTACTCCCCACATGAAAGTAAAAAAATAAAATTCCGTCAACACCAGGTGTTTTCCATATGGTCCGTGCATTCAAAATGCAAAATGCACTCACTGCTGTAAAAAGACTAATCAATAACACGGATTGACTCAAACTGCGGCCCCAAATGACGGACATTTTACCCATACTAAAGGGCCAGTTAGCGAATTATACCTATTCGTTATTGATACACATGCGCACTCGGAATAAATTCTTTTTATCAGTTTATCGATAATTTAACGAGAGATGAAACTTTTTAATACTTTTGAAAGTTTATCAATGCAAACTATGTGATGGAAAACTTAAGCACCCATCTGTCATGGATGCCGAAACTGCTTTGCATTAGATATTGGCCGATATGGACAATGAAAGTGATTTTTCAGAGCTTGGTAAGTGATTTTAGACCCGACTTCTCAACAAACAATACCACTATATTTTGTATTTGAAGTGTGTTATCAAATGATGCACATTCCACAATAAATTTGTTTATATTCAGTTGGCAGTATGTGAAATTAATCATTCGTGTTAAAACCCGTACTGGTTATAATTTCTGACTGTTGTATCTATCATCACGGAATTATGCAAGTAAACGGAATCGCAACTCTGAGATCTCGCCGATCAACAATAGGGACCCTCATCTGTATCAGTCAGGTGCTTCACTAATCGTGTTCTATATCACCAAGACGCACGCCGGTTTAAACGCCTGTTGAATCGGTCGGATATTTGACTGTAGGTCTACGTATTCTACATTCCTGGTCAGAGATTTGGTCTCTGCCTTGGTTCAAAATAGCGACAATAACGATAATCTCAGGTCTCGCCAGTCTCACAATGTTCCTATTGTTAAAACGAGCGTTACCTGTATACTGTACGCGAGTTGCGATTACGTTTACTTGCATACTTCCGTGCTATCATATTTATGTTAATACGATATTTTTATTTAGATATTGATTTGTTCATTTTATCAACACATATAAACCTATTATTTGGTGTATAATAAATCAAATATTTTACTTCTAGCTTTAGGTGTGCCTCATGACCTTTCTGGAGAAACTTGGTGGTGAAAATTATTCAGAAATAACTTGATGCGGAAATAGACCAACTACAGGCCAAGTCAAGTGTGCTGTGCCTTTTCATACCGAAGAAAAGCCTAAAACCAGACCATTTACACTAGTGTAAAATATGTTACAGGCTAATGTTTCAGTTACAGTCGCCATGTGTTAGAGATCCCATTCATCAACTACGAAGTGCTAAATTGACTGTTACTTTTGACGATGCACGTTGATGCAGACAGCTTCAACATAACGTTAAGAAATGTATAGCCGCTTTGTATATCAAGAATTGGTTATACTATTTGCGGGTGTCTTCTTCGGGTCTCAACATACTCTAGCTGAACAAACACATAAAGCACAATTACTTTATATAAAGTTAGTAATGGAAACAGTACAATGGTAAACAACATATAGAATTCTTTGATAAATAATAATATTGCGTATTCTGAATTATCGATGTGAATGTATGGTTCGCCACGGGAGTTGGGTGTTTTTATCACAAACCAACGATAACAAATATACATTATCAAGATTAGAAAACAAGACTATCAGAGACACCGAAACTTTAAAGTTGTTTTTTCTGACGTTTCATTTCAAAAACATTAAAAAAGTCGATGTAATCAAAATTTGAATAGCAATAATATGAATTACGTTTAGAAATCTATATACACCAAAAGCTTAGTAAAATTCTTTATATCAATACATGTAATGTGAGAAATGAATTCCAATATATTTCCGAATGAACAACCGCCATAGAAAACTTTTTCTGAAAGATACCACATTACCTAAAAAAATGGCGACACTGTTCAGATCTGAAATTGTTAAACATGTGGACCCTTGGAAAACATATTTATATGCCATGTTGGAAGCAAAAACGTTTATTTTAATAGAGATGAGATGTGCACCAAGATAAAAAATACTTTTTTTATGGCAAACACAATAATAATACAAATTAACTTGATGAAATTTATATATATATTTTTTATCTTTTTTACTTATTCCCGAACTATAATTGGCAATTTATATAACGATGTATATGAGCTACATTGGATGAATGACTGAAAGAACATTTTTTCTTTTGCAATTAGCTAAGTGCCAGTGCACATTTAAGATTAATGCGTATAACTGTATGTAAATGAAATTAGAGCTACACCAGAGTTTACCTGCGTGGTTAACACATGGATATGCATATGTTTACTATAAATGGAAACACATGATTTTTTTTCTGGTCCAGTCAAACACTGCTTGCAGCCTGGTATTGTTAATGAGTCATGGCCACTTAACATTTCAGGTAATTCATGTTATTAATGTGTTTCACCGTAAACTGAATAATGATTTGTATTAAAGTACACATCGTGATAACAGAGTGTCAGAAGACAATAAACTAACATTAGTAAAACATAATTTATGACACGGCATGTCTATTTGTACATATGCAAATGAGGACAAAACGCACAAATGTATCTCATAACTAATTTTGATATCACGGTATTGCTAAACGGTACTTTGCAATATTTTATCTTTTATGAATTGATTTAAACGAAATTCTCAAGACTAGACATTACAAACCAATAGAAACAAAGTGATGATTTAAAAACTTAGTCAAGCAATACATTCGCTAAGTAGGAATGAGACATTGTTTATTTTACTTTATCTAACTTCAAATAAATCTACCCGGGGTAGTGACTATAGCGGTAGCGGTACCCGTGTTTTCAAGAATTCACGTTTGATTATCTAAAAAATTATAAGCGATTTATATCTCTTTGGTGTTATAATATACATATATTTCGAAAAAGAGAATGCCTCTAGATTGTTATCACGGAGAGACTGAATAGCACTGGTTAAGAAAAAACCTAAACAACAAACATCTATAACAGTAACACCAGCATACCACTCAGGAAGCTGTTCATATTTTATTTTCCGGATTACGTCAAAACAGCCATATTGATATCTCCAAACCCAATTTAAGCATCACGTCCTTCGTAAAGAGAAAGAGGTTATATTTGACAATGCTTGGATTAGTAAGAGTAACCTTTACATTTCAGTGTCTATATAGACATGCATAACATTGTTACTGTCCCGAAAAAGCAACACAATTATGAATGGATACATATGATAAAATTATACATTCAGTTCCTCTTGATTGCAAAAAATCGATGACTCTGTCTATAGTATGAGGTAATTTTCAACACGTACAATATAGTTTTGACATCCACTGTTCATAGTAATACATTATAGTAAAAAGCTTGATAGTATGATACACCGTAGTTTGTTCATCAATGTGCATGTTAGACGTAAGTATACTGAAAATGTAAATTCCATCATTGAGTGTGTTTTATAAATGTTTAGTATGCATTTACTGTGTTGATAGCTGTCTCTTATATATAATAATTTATATATAAGACACTTTATCGAAAACATAGTGTTTTGTTTAACACATTTGCTGAAGACATTTTTATTTTAAACGTTGTTGGACTCTGTCAGTAGATATAGATAACACAATGGTACAATTCAAACAAAAATTAAGTCTACATAATAAAATATCCGGTGATCTAGATTAAGACTTCGTTGCTCTGTAAACTTTTCAAATAAGAAATAAAATTAACACCTTCACTGTTTTACCCCGAGTTTGTCATATGCAAACAGCTTAGATCCGGATGAGACGGCAAAAATAGGCATTAATTTCTTATTAATGAGAATCGATATCGAATTTACAAATTGTTGTTTGACGTAAAACTGACACATATAAATATTTATTAGATATATAGAATTACAATTAAAGCTGTAATTGCGTTTTGTAATTACTTCATTAGGACACGCTATTAATAGTTGCCATCAAAAGTATACGTCTAAGCTTTTCTTTCAAGCAATTTCAGTTAAAGTGTTAACTGCAGAACATAATCAGTGACTAATGATTAAAAAAGGATCGGCACAATATGAAAACAGTTGCAAAACGTATATCGCAAGATACGTTATTGGGTGCAAATATTCTAAATAAAGATTTTAATAAAGATACTTAATTTAATTGAAACCAAAAAAGAATTGTGAATTGTTTTATTCATGCTCCTGTTATGTTATATCAATTAAAAGACTAAAAATAAACAAAAAAAGTTTTATGCGATTCCGTACAATTCAAATTCTTTCTCTTTCAATGAATAAACACAAGCCAGCTTAAATTGTAGCGGCTTTTTGTGATTGATCAAAACATAATTGTCGGTTCCGTGTTTGTATTGTAAGCAATATAAGTTCCGTGTTTGTATTTTAAGCAATATAAGTTCCGTGTTTGTATTGTAAGCAATATAAGTTCCGTGTTTGTATTGTAAGCAATATAAGTTCCGTGTTTGTATTGTAAGCAATATAAGTTCCGTGTTTGTATTGTAAGCAATATAAACGGAAATTCTACCAGCGTTTATCACTTGACTCCGAAGGAAGTTTGCTTGATATCAAATAAATGAGCAGTCGTACAGAAGCACTTTACTTGAGTACATGTCACTGGAACAGGCCGCTGGTAGTAGGTAAAACATTAAATGTTTTTATGTAACACAAAAGGTCTAAAGTCAAATTCGCCGAAAAGCTAGCTCTATTTAACCAGGTCTCTGCGGCTAGTCATTGACTAATTAGCAACACACATTGCATGTCTTTTACACAACGGTACCTACAAAGTCACACACAAATCGCTCAAGAGGCATATCTTAGAGCTCCCCACCATAAAACAACAACAACAATGGCTCGGGGGATACGCGGCCACGCTCGAACGTGGCACAATTGTCTGACCGGAATCTAAACTCTAGCTTGGATCTTGAGAGAGTCTCACACTTTATTATTAGATAAACAAAAGATTCCTATAACATAAATTGTTTGAATATACTAAAAAATTATCACATTTTCTGGAAGGCTTGATGATTTTGACACGTTCAGTGATTCAGTAACCCAGTTTTAAAAAACACAGCTTGAAAATATAGAAAGTTATTCCTCTTTGCGAAACATATTTAGCATCCGATACAATCTCAAGAAATGAGATTACAGTAACCGATTCCCTTGTCTGTAGAAGGTCATAGTGCTGTTTAACCTAAACTTGAAATACCCGAGACGACCTTGTACAAATTGTCACGAATGAAAAGTTATGAAAATCGGAACTGACAGATATTTTAAGACACAGTGTCCGATAAAGATTACGCTAACCTTTGAAACTATATCAATGTTCATATAACGCTTTTGAGCTCGCCACTAACAAGCTTCCTGATAATTTCCTCTTGCACTGCACATCAAATATTGCGTAATGATCATATCGGTTGTTTAACTGGTCACCATAGCAACACGTCTTTGTTTGGATCAACATGTCATAACGATGCTTAAAGGTGTTTGGATAGAGATCCTAGTAGTGACAATAAAATCATTTTATATGAGAATTCAAACACATGTTTAGCATATGAAGTTGAGAACTATTAGAGATAAAATGATTTGAAATCATTTCTTTTTTTTAAAGAAAAAACGCTAATCTTCATGCTGGATACAGAAAAAGTGAATCGTATATCGGTAAGACATTAACAATATACTTTCTGAGAAAAAATAGTCGAAAGCGAATATTTTCTGTGCATTTGCGGATTTCTACCTCTACTCCGATAAAGCGCGTAGCGATATTTCTTGGCATCAACTGTACATAGTATAAACAATGTTTATTTGTTACAACTAAATAACAGTATGTGTAAATGTATAACAATACTGACTACTGAATTTCTCTCACCGGAAGTCTAAATACACCATTATTATCCGAAATAGTGGTTACATAGGATCAAAATATATTTCTACTTTTTTTGTCTCTATTCTGCTACTTTTTTAAAATAACTGCAGTGTCAGTTAGAGAGTTTAAAGATTTTTTTTAATAATAGCGTGATCTCTTGATTTTGTACTCTGCAGCTAATGCTATAACACTTACTATCTGATTCGCCAGTAGATTTTCAAAAACATGTTTAATGATGATTGCCTACACGGTCACTTTCACATTAATGTAGAATAAACTTAAGCATTCGTGATTGATGAAGATTTTGTGGTCTTTCCTATTTATTACTAGGTCACGAATATCTTGACAAAATCATTATTACTTCAGGTACATATACTTGGCTGAGACCGTCTCCTTCTATGTTTTACTAAAACAAATAACGCCGACTTATCTATCAACTTAACACAATCATCCCACTATCTGGTGCTAACATACGGCTCTAAAATCTTTGTCTTTAACAATCCTTATATTTTGGAAGAGTTCCACAATTAATAACATGCTAGAAGATTAACCTCTCTCTCATTATTGTACCGCATACATTTGTAGATACGACATTTTCATTACCAGTAAAGCCACATGATTTAGTTTTGGACACGCTTATAATTGTGTTAAGAACAAAAAAAGTTCTCTTAAGACTTACAAGGACATGCGTAAACAACAAGATAATACCCTAAATGGATTAACAAATTGAAAGAGACATTATACTTGGTATGAAGACCTAATATGTCTCCAAATCCATTTAATTTTACCAAGAAATATCCCCAGAAGCTAATAAATCAAACTTACTGACCTGCTCAAACAGAAATGGCAATATCAACTTCGACAATATAAAGAAAACTTTTATGGAATCCTTTTGTTATCTATAAGATCTAGTCATATTATAAACACTTTTGAAAAATGAGTATGCAAGTATAAAATCAACAATACATTTTGACAACAATCGAATTTACTTCATATATATACTTAAAATTAACGATAAGTCATATTATGTTCTTTACCTATTTGAAACATATCTGATTAAATCTTTCCATCTCAAGCATGGTGTTTATATTTAGTTCTATACAATACTCATACCACAATTAACGCGGTGTTTTATAGGTTCAATGCAATCATTATACCTTCTTAGAAACGTTCTAATGAGTTCTACAAACATGTTTTTATGATCAATTATAAACAAGACATTTGTCACCTTTAACGCGTTGTTTATAACCAGTTCAACACAAGACGCAGATCCCAATTAACGCGTTGTTTATAACCAGTTCAACACAAGACGCAGATCCCAATTAACGCGTTGATTGTAATCAGTTCCACAGAAGACGCAGATCCCAATTAACGCGTTGATTGTAATCAGTTCCACAGAAGACGCAGATCCCAATTAACGCGTTTATTGTAATCAGTTCCACAGAAGACGAAAAAACCGTTTAACATTTTTTTTCAAAATTAATTCTACATCAGATACAAGTCTTCTTCAACATGTTGCTTCTGGTGAGTTCTACACAGGACATGGGCAACCTTAAACACGATTTTTATAATTGGTTCTACACTAGACCGAAGCTTCCTTAAACTCGCTGTTCATGATAAATTTTACACGAGACAGAGGCTTCGTTAAACTCGCTGTTTATAATTATATAGTTCTACACAAGACAGACGCTTCCTCATATTCGCTATTTATAGCTATTTATACACAAGACGCAAGCTTCATTAAACACGTTTTTATAATTAATTCTAGATAATACACAAGATTCATTAAATTCGCTGACCAAAGCTGACTTAAACATGTTGTTCATTTATAAAATAAGTATTACACAAAAAAAAATACATTTCGATCTTTTTTCTCCCAGTACAGATAAGGTTATATACACCTGATATATTTACCAATTACAGATAGATAATCAGTGATACCTATTTATACATGACAACATGATGCTATGCAACAATTCAAATATCATTTATTCATTTTAGAAGACAAATGGTCGTTAGTTTTTTATGCTTTATAGCTACAGTCAAATAATTTAACGATCGAATAGATCGATATGTTTACAAGCGTGGCGTCAGTTGTTTATACAAGATAATGGCCGACCATAAAAAACAAGCATTCATAGCAGTAGCGAACTAAAAGATCCATAATTAATCATATGGCTTCCTTCATGTCAGTAGAAGCCCTCCCCCCGCCCCCCAACCGGTTAATAGAATATACCAACAAAAAATACCCGGCTTGATTTTTGTATATTCTGCACATAGGTCATCTTCTTGCACACAAAAATTCCGCTGTTCATGACTTTTATCCTTTGATTTAAAAGAAACTCATTATATCATTATCTGGTGTTCATGTCTTTTTTCATTTAAGAATATCGTCACATGAAAAAAAAACAAGGGATTTTTCCACTGTCAAATACTTCACAGACGCAGTTGAACTTTTTAATTTCTTATACAAATAAAACGCTTGTTGCACATTTTTTCTCGAAAGCCTTTCAACATCTGTATATACACTGTTATACTTTTTTTAACATGTGCTTTTTATCACGTTTTCGTTACAAAGAGAAGCTGCAGAATGTTATGGTTTTATGTATCGTATATTTAGGTTTATTGTTTCCAATTACAACCTTGGCAATATTTTGGTAAATTACTGGTGATCAATGAAACAATGGCAGATTTCATGACTGGTTCTCATAAACACGGTTTTGTTTGGATAACGATATTAAGCTACGCATTAACTTTGAAATATTTGCATGACGTTGTACAATAATAGACAACAGCTGATATCAAGTGGCGTGAAGAAATCAAATTTATGTTGTTTTTTAGCTGCTTACAAAAATAAGATCGTGTACATTACGCCTTGGTCGAACAAATTTCAGGGACTCATTTGCCGTTTTTTTTTGTGCAGTTTTTAAGCTCTTCATCAAATCACTGTTTTTTGTTGAAAGAAAATGAAAATACTAGGTCAGTATTATCAAAGGTGAAGTTTATATTGCGAGGCTTTGCCAAATTGAATTGTGAATCTTGGCAAATAAACCCTATGATAGTATTCTAATTTCCGTATCATTCCTTTTGATTATACACACACTTAATAAAAAACAGAACACATCTTAATTATCCGTGGGATTTCCCAAAGTTAGACGTTATTTGACGTAATCTGTGGGAAACGTGACGTCATTTTCGGCGGTTGTAATTTTTGGTAGAATTGCCGATTTTCGATATACATGTACTTTAAGGTAATCTAACAGTGCAACGATTTACTAAGTTTCAACAGTTTGAATTCATGTTATTAGAGTATTCATTTATTGGTAAATGTTTTATTTTTATTAACTTGAATGTGTAAACATTTTTGTCTACTTTCTGGCTTTGCCTAATTTATATCATCATCCAGTGTTCGATCTATAAATAAACAATTCCAACACAGTGACCCATAAATATCACTCCGCAAATAGTGACGTCACAATTGTAGACCGCCCGAGTGATAACTTTATACCCGACTATGAGATACAACAATCTAAGTCTAATAAGAGGAGAAAAAATGTATAGAACTTCAATGCAGTTCACGAAATTAAAATCGAAATTGCCATGTGACTGGAGCAATCGATTTCTGAGAAATATACGTACGTCATTTTCGGGTAAAATAATGTAGAAGAGTTGTAGCTTAAGGCTGATATTTTACCAGCAAGATTAAACACTTACATTGTATTAGATGTATGGCAACTTTGCATTTACAAAAATCCAGACCTATTTAAAGTAACATCATGCAATCATTCTTGCATTTACTTTGTTTAGCCAATCTTATGAGAAAAACCTAAATGATGACATGAACACATAATTAATTATATATAGATAAAATATAATAAATTGATTGTACATGTCAGTCTAAACTATGCACATTTACAGCGCCGATGAAATACGATAAAATAGTGGTGGAGATTCAGAGACACGACGTTGCCGGTATACGGAAGTATTTTGACCGCCCCTACCCTCAAACCCCCCCCCCCCCCTCCTAGAATGAACACTTTCTACCGGTTATTATTTTTATATGGCATAATGACACACCGGTTAAGGCATAATCATTATGTATACAGTTTTAAGAACTAAACTTGTTTTGTCAGGAAATTATTACTACTGTTTACGGAACCTGAGATCAAGATCGATAAACATCACATTACATCAATACTGCAAGTCTTTTTACCACGGCAAAGCCATTACTCTGTACATTAACACGTCTTTTATTTGTACCACATTAAAATTTAATTGCCCCACAACTCTCTATCAGTCTCTAATGTATTGAGATAATTACTTGTTTAAATGTTAATATATCATAACGACATGTTTTATTGACATCTTTAGATTAACCTAGTTTTGATGTGTTAAAGTGAAAGCTTAAATGTAATCATCAACTGTTATGGTAGACTATTCATCTTTATTTAACAGACTGCAAAAACCGGGTGTAAGAGCTCATTTTATCTGTAGCAGTTATTGGTTCGGGCTGCAACCATGTGAACAAATATTTCCTCATTGAGCTCTTCGAAGACATGTCAACCTTTCATGTGACTACATCAAAAGTAAAGTTCACCAAAACCAGTTTATTAAAATACATTTATGTCGCTATCATCATCATATTTAGTAAACACATATTTGTATTGTTAGAGCATAATTGAGGTAGTGTTAATTTCTTTTCTTTACATTAAAGTATTTATGTGAGATTAATCCATGACACAATAAGTCATTTGATAGATCTAAATAGATAAACTCGTTTCACAGATACAAATATATTCATGCATGTACATCTTTTTCAAAAACACATTTCAAACAAATGGTAACAAATACTTTTTTAACGAGCAACTCCAGGCATATTATTAAGGTAATGCTGAATTTGCTGTGCAGTTCGGTCTGAGTGTTTCTGCTAAAGAAGGCTCGTCAGTTGTCTGAGAGAAAACAGAAGGTTTGCAGACCATCTGTTAACGGATGAGCCACGCGTAACGTTATTACGTAATGATTGTTCCATTTGTTTTGCCTGCTTATGTGGTAGTCTATACCACTGGAACCGCCTATCATTATTGCTACATTCATTGTAACCGCACTGAATTGCGGTGTATTCTATTAAATGGATTATTTGTGTTCGTGGATGGGCATTTTACTTATTTTTGTCCAAGATTATTCTATGTAAGAAAATTTTACCTACTGACAATAAGGTTTTAGAGACGATAATTTTGTTGTATGTTTTTGTTGTCAAGACGACGTCCTTCGGAATGCTTCAAATATGCTGCTTGTGATTTAAATAAGGATACAAATTGTTAGGAGTAGCTTGGTGACTATCACGAGAGATATAACTCAAGGGATAAAGTCACCGTTAATTGTGTTAGCCTGTAATTCAATTGCTGTTAGATACAGGTATGAAATGCTCCTCCCGGTTATATCACGAGAGATATAACTCAAGGGATAAAGTCACCGTTAATTGTGTTAGCCTGTAATTCAATTGCTGTTAGATACAGGTCTGAAATGCTCCTCCCGGTTATAGTTTCATGTGTGCAACACCGTCATCTAATTTTCCAGCATAGCCTTACCAGGCCCCCGCTATCCATAACATTAACATCATTACAGCCCAGAGTTATCTGTATTCGAACATATTTTGGACGAAATTAACAGTAGGCTGATCATTACTGCTACCCTATTCATAACCGTTTTGTTCTTAAGTGATCCTCGCCTAGAGGTTTAAAGATCATCTATACACATGCTTTTATTACTTAGTGCTCTTTACTTGTCTTTAAGTTTATGTAAAGGTATTGGTTAAACGTATGCGTTTACGGGTTCTGCTTTATAATTATGTATGGAGTAAGAACATTTACAATGACACATTTGGCAAGAGAGTACATAGTGTCAAATAATGTTCCTTTGCTTATGCTTGTCCTATTATATGTTCGATACAGTCTGGAAATGTGTATCT
>JAULCC010653414.1:0-16312 GCA_032358795.1 Nuttallia obscurata | reverse complement strand
TTAGACTCGTCCTGATACCTTTATTAAGCTCGCCAGAGGCTCGCTTAATAAAGATTCCTGGGCTCGTCTAATAAAATTTTATATCAAGTGAAAACTCATCAGATATCCTCTATATATTACCTATAAACGTCTATTGTAATGTAGATCTATTGTTTTATGTTACTTCTTGCCTGAAAACCGAACACCAGGCTTGGAATTCGCCAATCCGTTCTTAGGCATAATCTCTAACCCTGTGGTTTGGCTCCCAGCATCTACAACTCTTGTTAAAGGCCGAGAACAAACCAAGAGGGTTAGAGACTATTCTTAGGTTACAAGTCTAAGAACGAGTTGGTGAATTCCAAGCCAATTCAGCTTAATCATGAAATAAAAAAAATGACAGATTCAAAATTCTTGTTAAAAATTGTATTTCTTTAAATATTAAAAACTTACTCGATCTCCATACCATTCCTAGATTTTAAATTTCATAGCGACGTCAACGATCCGTGACGTCATTTTGTAACGTTGTCAATTTGCAAACACTTCCCTCAAAAAAAATATTTTAATACGGAACTCATTTATATTCCACGGACCTCATTATTCTTTTTTATTTTTTACATTGGCATAAATTAAATGGTCTTGTATTATCGTATTTACAAGAATGTGCATAATTTACATGCATATTTCATTAGGTTTTTGAAACGTCTTTGTATGAATATCTTACTCCGTGATGTATGTGTACATAAATCATGGGCTCTCGGTTATTATAGACATTAAAAAACGGGAAAATATAACGACTTAGATATTACAAACACGCGCATATAAATTACATCCGTAATTGACAACCAGGTGCAATACAAGTTAGCTTAGCAGATTACAAACCCGAGTGGTCACAGAAACGTTTTTTTCTTCTTAACGCTTAAAACCTATGTGAAATTACCATGATGTTTCAGGTAATGTAATCACACTCGGGTATAATTTTTTTCACTTTTGAAATATCGGCAATTCAAATTAAGTTTTCAGTAATATCGGTTTCTTAATATCCTTTATGATTGAGAGGTTCACTGCCATTATCGTTATCATCATTATCAGCTATCATTCATCATAAACACTGTCATCATCAATACCATTATTGTAATCAATATTAGCATTACCTCTATAGTCATTGTTAACAAAAAAAAAAAAAAAAAAAAAAAAAAAAAAAAACAGAAATAATGCACTAATCGTTGAAACCTTTTTTAAAAAAATAAGGAGAAAAAAACGAAAAATATAAAAAATCTTTCAAAATTGTAAAATGGTGACATTTTTTTTTTTTTTTTCATGAACAAAAAACCCAAACAACCACAAAACAACTTACGCCCACTACTGATTCGTAGTAGATCGTATTTGTTGTTTGTATGGCCTACTTGCTAGAGCTAATTACAGACTTCACAGAGACATGATGTAAAAATAAGCAATAAAATGTATGTACAAATACTGTCTACAACGCGAAAGTAACACAGTGTAAACCAGCCCTCCAGAATAGAATAAAAGGAGTTTTCCTAAAAAGTTTCAAAGGAGATCAGCTATCCTGAAGATTACAAAAGGAGATCAGCTATACTTAATAGTATCAAAGGAGATCAGCTATACTGAATAGTATCAAAGGAGATCAGCTATCCTGAATAGTATCAAAGGATATCAGCTATCCGGAATAGTATTAAAGGAGATCAGCTAACCTGAATAGTATCAAAGGTGATCAGTTATACTGAAGAGTACAAAGGGAGATCAGCTATCCTGAATAGAATCAAATGATATCAGCTTTACTGAAACGTTGAATACGAGATCGGCTATCCTGAATAATATAAAGGAGAACAGCTATCCAGAACAGTGACGATTACAAAAGGAGATCAGCTATACTGAATAGTATCAAAGGATATCAGCTATCCTGAATAGTATCAAAGGAGATCAGCTATCCTTAATAGTATAAAAGAGAGCAGCTATCCAGAAGAGTATAAAAAGAAGGTCAGCATTTCATTCTTCGTTGCAACCTTCGTTATTTTTCCCCATTTCTTTTAATTACCTCTATAGCTTCATAGTCATCACAAATATTATCAAAAGATCGTCATCCTTGTCATAGTTAGATAGATGTGCATGTATCTAATATCACATTTATCAAAGTCGTCCAATCAAAGATAAGCTTACATGAAATGAAAATCTAGGAAGAAAACAATCGGGAACGCCATTGCTAGCAGTTCTGTTCCTTGCTATCATATGCACCGGTAAAAATCGTGTAACGATCAAAATAATGATGATGATTGTGGTGATGATGATGCTGATGATGATGATGATGATGATACATTCGAAGGATTAACGTCCCTCCTGAGCTCTGGAATCAGCCACCGACATTTGCGATTAGTTTTAGTACTGTCCCTTGCTGGTGTCCACGAGCCAGCCGGGGACAGACAATTTGATGTTTGACACAAAAAGCTTGGTAATTAAAAAGATAATTTCGGTGACACAAATAGTACCATGTTGACGACAGAAAACTAGACTGTGACCTAGAAAATGCATTTATTATTTATCAGCAATGTTATTTATGTTTTTCCAAAAAAAAATAATTGAATATTTATTTTTCTCATTTTCGTCATTCCGCTCTTATGTAAATTCATAGTATTTATATACCTTCCGGCAACCGTTCTTAATTAATTTACAGATATATACATTCTCAATAGATCTGTAGATCAGATGTATATTTAGATTAATTATTGGCTTAAACTGATTCAGCTTATCGTCATAACACCTGTACTTTCAATACATTAACAGTAATCATCAACAGGAGTTATTTTTGACAGTAGTATGCAATCCACGAAACGCTATATGAGTTTAAATTGCAGTCCCTTTTCCCATCTTGTTTGTACCCCGAGTATATACTGAATAAAATATCTCTGCCTACCTGTGCCGCTTAACCTGTACCTGTTAAATACCCAGTACCACCCAGAGTGTATGTACCGGTATGAGATATTCAACGACAACATATATAAAGATATTCACTGTATGGTGCGCGTATGTGCGAGTTTCGCGAGATGCATTGAACCTTATTCGTAGTAAAAATAGACGCTTTCACCGTCTTCAGACAAATGTGTAATTTCAAATGTTAAGTGGATTAACACCCCTATAATTCAGCTACATGTTTAAACAATGTACTGAAATAAAATTCAGTTTAAGCCGCCGACATTGGCAAATTTTATATCGACAGAAGGGTTAAAAAAAGTATTCTTTTCGACTGAGAGACTTTAACGTGTACCAGTAACATCCCGTCACAGTTGTTGGTTCGAATCCAGGTCTGAGCACTTCGGATTTTTCAAGTGAAGAAGCCTGCGACATGACCTGGGGTACTTCGGTAGTTTTACGCGGGTGCTATCTGTTCATGATATAATATACTTTAGTACAGAAATCCTACGGGGTCTTCCTAGCTGGACATCGCGATATGATTGAAATTTACACACAAAAAAAACACAACAAACTGATGATTGAGCCAGGGATTGAAACGCAATGCTTTGATGCTTTAAATCCGTGCTTAAGTGTAAACAACCCTACCTCTTGTGTGTCAGACATGCGAAGAACAAAGTTTATACATACACTCAAACGTCTTTATTCGTGTGTTTCGCTAATATAACGTTTTTTACTGATATGTTGTATTGAATTGTAAACTATTGCATACCAGCTGTTATAAACAAAAATTATGTCGTTGTGAATGGTTTTGCCAGTTGTGTTTTAAATGCACTTTTAGACGAAGCTCCGACAACTAATAAGCACAACACTGTTAACCAAACATCTATGTAATTAATTATATCAATAATAAATATCAAGTTTAAGAGTTTATTATTCCGCCAAGCCTCCACAAGTAAAATTAAATAGGTTATGTAGATTACAAATTGCGTCTTTTCCTTTCTGTTCATCTGTTCACCTCCCGTTCATTTCAAGTGGTAGAGCGTCCGCTTCCGGTGCGGGACTCCTCGGGTTCGATTCCCGGGCCGGGTCAAATCAGAGACTTTAAAACTGGTAATAATGGCTTTCCCTCCTTGTCACTCAGGATTTAGGGTTAGCATTACGACCGGTGTGTCGGTGTCAGGATAAAGTGACAGGTCAGGGTTTAGCCCTCATGTGTATCGGTGCTATACACTAGGCATGTAAAAGAACCAAGGATCTCTACAGAAGAGTTCTATGTATCCGCTTCCCACTCTCTGGGACGTCCATTAGCCCTAGTTGGCAGAAAGTGACGTAAATGAAACAAACATAAAATCTGTTCACGTGAATATAGAGTAGCATATATGTACTTAGATTGTAATAACATACCTACTGTTACCTCCTAAATAAAAGAGTTTTTTAAATTAGTTTTTGTCATTAATGTCAATGCCATAATTTCAGCCATCATTTTCACAACAAAGCATCATTCTACTCCGCCCTGGTAGGTTAAACACCGCTATTGCAAAATGATATTAATGAATAGTATACTGTGACTATATTTTTCCACAAAAAAAATAAAAAAATTAAGAGCGTGACATTAACGAACCGCTGTTTACTCAATGAAAATGTCTGATTAATTTGTCGTCTGCTTATCTACTCGGCATGCAAAACATTCATTCAATTTTATAACTGGTTATTTCAAAAGTTCTCACTGAAATAGAGGATCATACATGAGTGTTTATTTATTATCATTTCTATTAAACGAGTTGACTAAATAATATGAAGAGAGCCTTGGCGAGATGGGGCAGATTGCAGCCACGGCACATTGGCTTACACGTCCACAGGTACCAGTTTATACTTGTAACTGGGTGTAGGATGGCACATGTGGGATTAACGTTCTGTCAAGAAAAAAATCCGGTCCGGGCTGGATTCTAACCCAGAACCCTGAGTACCGCGTCTAATCACTAGACGACAGTTTCCAGAAGAACTCACTCACGTCAATATTGCGAGGCTAACACAATATGTACTTCACAGTTTTCTTTTAGTCCTTATATAGTGGAAGGTTTTGATCACTTTAAAGAGTCTCTTCTTTCACAAAGTTCTTTTTTAATTCTTAATTATATCTGAAACCCAGATTTTCTGCCGCTTCCCCTTTCCCCCCCCCCCCCCACCCCACACACACACGCACACACATTAACCCTACCACCATCCCCGTTTGTTTTTGTTTTCTTTTTTGTTTTCTTTTTCATCTTGATTACGAAATGCTGATGTCATGGCAAATATTCGATAGACTGAGTGGTGGTGTTTAACTCTCGACGTATTTCGTGACGAGAACTGTTTACAAACAGTTGGCTTAAATTTTGCATTAAAGTCTGAAATAAAAGCGTTTGTAATGAATACTTTGACTATAATGGGGGAAAAGGTTACACCTAGAGGCGTCAAAATGCTAATAAGCTAATTATCTGCAACATCATCATAACTGGATACTAACCTGTATTAAATTCCAATCACGTGACAAAAAGAAACGATATTGTGAAAACTATTAATGACATATGTTTACAGTATATCAAAATTCGAGCCAGTGTCAGCCAGCCATCTAATAGGGGAAGACCAATATAATTTATATAGATTTATAAGTAAATGTGTATTTATATATAACATTAAATCGAGACATGGAAATATACCAACTAGTGTAACTGAGATTGATAAACTTATTTTCAGGTGTAGTGCGATTTTATGTTAATCCAGTATCATGTTTATCGCTGACTTGAACTGTTGAATACTTTAACGAATTAGGAAATACTCATGAAAAAGCAGAGGGAATACAAAGAGGAGGAGAAATATAGGGAGAAACAACAGAGAGAGACAGAGAAGAGAAAAAGAAAGAGTGGTAAGAGAGTTCTATAAAGAGAGAGAGAATATAGTGAGAAGGCCAGTGAGGGTCGGAGAAGATGAGAGAGAAAAAGAAGAAAAGAGAGAATGAGATAGGATAGAGAGAGAAAGAGAATGAGATAAGAGAAATATAAGAGAATGAAAAGGAAGACAAAGGTTAAAAAAGAGAAATACAAAATATGCTGGGACAAAATACAGACAAACAAACATATTCAAAGCGAGACGGAAAGATATTGTAACAGAAAGATATAATGAAACAAAGAAAATATTGTTAGTAAAATTAAACAACGTGTCAGATACAAGCTGAGTACATTTGAAATGAAAATAACAAAAAAAATTCAGACATTTTTTTTTCAGAGACAGAGACAGACAGAGTGAGAGAGACAAAGACAGAGACAGAGAGACAGATAAAGAGAAACAGACAGAGTGATAGAGAAACACAGACAGAGACAGAAAGACATGTACAGAGAAGCAGAGACAGACGGACAGATAAGAGAGAGAGAGACAGAGAGAGAGAGACAGAGATAGAGAGAGAGAGTGAGAAGGAGTGTGTAACTGATAGTGAACACTAGTTTGTTGCATTATGTTTGTGACTGAGCCGAAGTACAAACCGCAAGTACGTTAACGACGTGTCAAAAAAGTAATATAGTAAAAAATCATTGTTAATTTGGGTAAAGTACAGGCACTACACACAATTAATTTTCATCATTTATGGAGCATGTAAACTTTACACAAGCCCTTACTACTTTTGCAATGATATAGAGTAAAGTTACGACCATCTCTTGCTCGTAATCATATTAATCTACATAGATTTATTTATAAAAGTTTACACTACTATTTCATAATGATATAGTTAGTGGTCTCGTGTTATATGATGGCTTGTGAATGACATACTTATATCGCATACGTGGAAAATTGTAAAAAGATGTACCAGTCTATTGGTTTAAATAAAGGAAAGCCAATTTGACATTTTAAAGTACATACTATGAAGTTACAGTCCAGTGCGTCCGAATTTATTGTTGTCAGGCTAGGAATAAGTAAATCCAGGCCGTATATCAGTCACTCCCTCACTTAGTCATTCACCATCTCGCTGAACCATTCATTCACTAACATAACTTCTCGTTTACTGTACTAACTAATACAGCCATTGCATCTCTCATAAATCAACCTCTTCAAGTACAACTCAAAACCCACACTGTCATCTCATTCATACAATTATTTTCTGACTCACTTACTTACCCATACATTCATTAAAAAAATCACCTTTATACTCACTTACCCACACGTTCATCCACAAACCACCGGTCAACTCACTAACTCACCCACGCATATATCCACAAACCACATTTCAACTCACTTTTTCGCCCACATTCATTTTCAAACTACCTTTCAACTCACTAACTAACCCACACATTCATCCACAAACCACCTTTCAATTTACTCACTCACCCACAAATCATCATTCAACTCACTTATTCACCCACACATTCATCCACAAACCACCTTTCAACTTACTTACTCACCCACACATTCATTCACAAACTACCTTTTAACTCACTAATTCGCCCACACATTCATCCAGAAGCCATCTTTCAACTCACTAACATGCCCACACATTCATCAACAAGCCACCTTTCAACTTACTTACTCACCCACACATTCATTCACAAACTACCGGTCAACTCACTTACTCGCCAACACATTCATCCAGAAGCCATCTTTCAACTTACTAACTCACCCACACATTCATCAATAAACCACCTTTCAACTTACATACTCACCCACACATTCATCAACAAACCACCTTTCAACTTACTGACTCATCCACACATTCATCCACAAACCTCCTCTCAACTCACTTACTCACCCACACATTCATCCACAAACCACCTTTAAACTCACTAACTCACCCATACATTCATCTACAAACCACCTTTCAACTTACTCACTCACCAACACATTCATGCACAAATCACCTTTCAACTCACTTACTCACCCACACATTCATCCACAAACCACCTTTCAACTTACTTTCCAATACACTCATTCACAAACCACCTTTCAAATCTCTTACCAACACCCTCATTTACAACCACTCTCTCATCATTCAAATTATCAATTTAATGCTTTCATGTAAAGGATTCAACAAATCAACATATCCACCCATCCACTTACTTACTTTCTCCCAAATCCATCATCATTTTACTATTTAACTTTTTTCATGCTTGATTTGTGGATCGAACCAGTTACAAAATAGAACTGTTCGGCTCTCTTTTGCACGAACGGACCAGAAACAGATACGCCGGACATGGTTCTCTTTCTGTCCTACAAGGCTCCATGAAACTTTGAAGTGGTTTGAACTATAAGCCAAATAGTTCATAGTTCACGTTTTGGGACGTCATATAACGTTGAAGCACGGGTTCTCGTGCGGCTTTGTGTGCTCGAGGTGATGGTCAGAAAAAGGACCATTACTTCCTCTGAATAGTCGATAGAGGAGACTTACACGTATAGGTTTTAATATGCGGGGTTTCTGGAACTCTGTTATTAAGTTGTTGTTATTTTATTATTCCATATCTTAATTTTTTATATCGATTTACAGTAAATGTGCATCCAGGTAGCTTGTAACTGCCCTTGACCTAAAACCCAATTCACTCGCATCAGATGCTTCCCCCCTCCCCCCCCCCCCCCCACACACACACGGCGCGGGAGGCCGCGTGTTTGGTCCCCGCGGGAGGCCGTAGATTCGATCCCAGGCAGGGTCATGTCAAGGACTTTAAAATTGGTAGTAATGGCATCCCCCTCCTTGGCGTTCAGGATTTAGGGTTAGCATAACGACTCGTTTGTCTGTGTCAGGAAAAAGTGACCGGCCGGGTTTCAGTCCCCAAGTGTATCAGTGCTATACACTGGGCACCTAAAAGAACCAGAGATCTCTACAAAAGAGTTCTTTGTATCCGCTTCCTTCTCTGCGACGTCTATTAGCCCTAGTTGGCCTGAAGTGACGTAAATTAAATAAAAAAAACAAAAAAAAAAATCTTCCCCACACGTGTAGGCAAGTTAAATGTCTGTATTCAGCGTCCTACAAATACGGACGTTCAGTCGTGTTCATCACTACGCAGATGATATGGCATTATTTTATCAGAGAGAAAAAAATATAGTTTACTGAACTGAAATTTAAAATATTAAATAAAATATTTCGTGTCAATGGATGGAAATGTGAGACGCTATTTTATGTTTTATCTTCTTCGGATTGAAAAATAATATCATCCGTATGCAAATAAGTAATATTAATTCATAATACATACTGCAATAGTCTCTCAAAATGCTAATTTAGTGTTTTGTTTAATTGTGTGGCTGTATGTTTCCGAGGGAACTTAACAAAACCATGAAGTTATTTCATTTATATACATTTATTTCTTCTTATTATTATTTTTGAATTTTCTTCTTTATCTTCTTAAATGAAATGCGAATCGCAAAAATTTATATGAATATGTCTTACATACCTAGACGTTTCGGTAACCAGCGCAAACACCGACAGACCTGCTAATACGGATGTGTTAAACTCTTCATTGTTCGCGATTTAGTCATGGAATTTATGTCAAATTTCATACGAAATTTAAACTTTTACATTTTAGCAGACGAAATTTACACTTTAACATTTAGCAGACGACAATTTTTAACGTTATCAGAGAGAGTTTAACGCTTTGCATTAAAAGATAGGTCTCGTAACGGATATGATAGGAAACCGCCGTCTTTGGTGACATCCTTTACCGATATGCTAGCCGTTGAGAAATAATATACAGCAGCAAAAAAACAAACATCTGTGATATCTGCTGTGAAATCCTTATACAGATTAAAAAAATATTACAATTAAATGAAATATACTTCCTCCGCCCACTCTCAATTGCAATTAGTTATATAGAAAAAATATATAGAACAAATTATATTTCAAGTGGTGTCACTGAATTTAACACAAGATTGTGATTCTTTAGAATTATTTTCCAATCACATGTAATCGCTCAACTCAAGCACTAACCAATTAATCGATATGGTATGGATGTTTACAGTTTTGGGGAGTTTGTGAACATCAAAACTCTAACGCAAATTACGAATGAAAAGAAAAAAGGAAAACAACGACTTTCGTGCCCGATGTTTTGTGCTCTTTGTTTACTACAGTTTTGCATCGCGTGTACAAATTGAACTTCTAATGGCATTCATTAAATGACCGAAAATAGTTCAATTCCAATTTCCCATAAATGCCTTTTTTACAATAGCCATTGTCTAATTATGTATAACATTTTTTTTTTCTACAGAAGAGTAGAATCTAATGTCTTCAAAGCATAATGACCCAGCACAATTTCTAATGATATTTGACAAATTAAAAAAAGTTTTAACTTTAACCGCCCATAACAATGTCCCTTTACTTTGTCCCCACTTTTTAGTTTTCTCTCTTGCATAGCTATGTTGGAGTGGAGTGGATCGATTGAAATGCTGTGGTAAATTGGCTGAAACAGTGTCAAGAGGTGATGTATGATTAATTTTGCTGTGGATGAGAGTAAAATTATTACTCCAGCGTTTTAATGAATCTCAGCGAAGAACAGTGTCTCCGAAAAATGATGAAATTCAAAACGCTAAAGGCGCAGAATACATCATCTATACGGCACGCGCACAGAAGCATGCTGAATACAATACAAAGGTGCTTGACAGCAGAAAGGCAGACGACTTTAAAATCAGGGCGGGGCTAATGTACAGGTGCGCGTGTTGTCACGCTCGGGTGGTCACCCGATGGCGGTAGGTGTCGTCTCCGAAAGAAGAAGCACGCGCGGGATTTCTGATTGACAGTTTACACGATTGGGGCGGAGCTTGTGTGCTAGGGCGGGGCTTGTATCCGACTTGTCGCGTGTGGAGCAATGAGTGACGTTTCCACGGTGGTTGGACACCTACCTTTCACCTGAGCGTATTATATTGGATCGTGGGTATCGGAGGGATCATATACTTGCTAACAGTTATCAGAGACATATATAGAAGCACACGTCTGCCACACGAACGGCGTGCGAGCGTACAAGTTTACATATCTATATACGGACAAGGGATCGATGCATTCTTTTGATAGATAACTTTTGAGATATATTTCGTTATCTAATAATTCTTACAGAAAATGGCGGCTACAACAGTGGGTTTTATTCCGTTGCAGTTGATTCCAACGAACGCAATGACGCAGTACAACTTCGATAAGGGCTTTCCGACGAACGGGACTTATGTCGTGGTCAAAACTCCGACCGTTGCACAACAGCTTCAGCTGACGAAATCTCTAAAAGAGATGCAAACGGGCAGAGAAATTAACAATAACGAATCTAGCAAGCCAGTAATACTTCGTTGTAAAAGAAGGGTGGATTTTACCGGACTTGGCTGCAAACTTGTTGATTCTCACAATCCGTCGGTATCTCGGCGAAATGAGCGGGAACGCAAGCGAGTGAAGATGGTGAACATGGGGTTTGAGACTCTGCGACAGCACGTGCCGTCGGGGCGGAAGAACAAGAAGATGAGCAAAGTGGAGACTCTGAGGTCGGCGGTACAATATATCAAACAGTTACAGGAGATGTTGAACTCTGCCGATTCAGGAGTAGATGGTCTTCCAAAGATTGACATGAGCGAATTGGAGAGCAAAGTCTCGGAGTTGATTCAGAGCGCAGCGGCCGCTGCGGCGGCGGGCAATAACATGAATATGGAGATTGACTCTACCGGCGTTGCCGACGCGTTTAACAACAATGACCTGATGCAGTTACACGGACAGCAGCAGAATCATCAAGGAATCTCTCAGGATCACATGCAGATACAGCAGCATTCACCAACTTCATCGCAAGGTCTATCACAATCTCCGCAGGAGCACGAACATTTTTATCAGTCTTATCAAAACAATTTATTTACCGACCAATATGACAAAGTTTCGTCGGACTATTCACAGTCGTCACCCGCCGAATCTCTGCATTCGCCGACGTCAAGTGTTATTTCAGACTCTAGTTATGACTCCGTCGGGGATTCGGCGACGCCTGACGATGATGATATTTTGTCGGGATTATCAAATTGGTTTTGAGGAGCAATGGAGCAATTGCCTGATGAGGCCATCAAAACGGTTAGTATATATTTAAATCATTTCTGATCTTTTTTATGGTATAATTTTTTCTTCTCTTTTATGTTTGAACGGCATTTGAAAGTTAATCAGATAACTTCAGCTAAGACGGCTATTTTACTTTAAATACCCATTTGACAGATTTTTTATTCGAGTGTTTTTTTTATCAGTTACACGTGTCGATCATTTCCAGTGTTGTGTATAGTTTAAGCTCTGTTTTCTTCAAAAGATACCAATATTGCCTCGATAAATTCGGAGGGACATAATTTTGGGAAAATAGTTGTTAAGTGGGGGTAAAATAATACAAATATTTAGGATAAAGATAAAAATATTAAGTACCTCTTTATCTATAGTCCAGCTGTTATGGTAGAAGAGGGTGCAATTTATAATATTGTATAAACCATTTATGGTAAAACAGTTTGATAAAATAGAAGTGTTTTACAAACGTAGGACTTTAATTGAACAAACACAACCTAAGAAATAAGGTATAAAATTGCTTTAAAACGATAAATGTTTGAACTGGGGATTTCATCTGTCATAATAATGAAGACAGTTATGTTGGAAAAAATAAATTCAAGCTACATAGGATCAGAAACAAGATCTGAAAATAGTAAATAGCATCGTAGATTTAATTAACAACATTTCAATATCACTTTTTAAAAAGGAAACGTGAATTACCAGATGTTCCTCGTTGTAAACACTTAGTACCGCATGTGAAATACGAATTTTGAACTTTTATTTGAAGAAAATTTTAACACAATTGTTCGAATGAGACGTTTATTCAAGATATTGTATTCAGCTTGTATTTATCAATTTCAAATAATATTTGCCCACAATTCTTTGGAATATTTGAGTACGGAAACTGGTCTTAGGGGGTTCACGAGCTTTGCAAAGGGATATTTTGTTGCACAGTCACTGTGAAAGGAATTGTAAATATTATGGGCTGGCGAAAAATAAACAGTTGTAATGTAACAGCGATTCAGGATTAGGGGTCTGTTTGCTCAGGGATCTGTGAGGTAAACATGGAGCAAATGTGATTTCCGCGGTTTTTTCTCTGTGAACTCGATTTCATATTTAGTCTTTACCTTGGAGAAACAAGACTGTTTAAGACAAATTAAGGGAATAGAAAGAAAGGGGAAAAGGGGGGCATAATTGCTCCTTTTCAAAGTCGATGTTCGGATAATCTTTTTACAATAGCACGTTTGCATGTCCTCAAGTCTCCTTAAACGACGATTTGTTTATCTTACATTCAGTTGGCCACTTAAAGTTAAAGAAAATATTTGATAAAAATGTGGATACGTTCATCCGAGCCGTTAGCTGGCTTTCTTAAATGGTCTTGCGTTACAAAGGGTGCCTGCATTGTTAACTGGGCGTAATTTCTTAATAAATTGGTTAAAGATCTTCAGTACTATCTTTTGAACACGGTGTGTACTTTTTGCCTAATTGGCTATTTGAATATTTGCAAAGAGGGGTTGGGTGGTTGGACGACGGTCTTTGGACCAAACGTTTGTAAATATTTAAAGTAAATAGTGAAGACCCTTACCCTTATATCAGGAGCTTAAACCAGAACAGGGGAACCTAATCTGATTAACTCCACACGACCAGCTTATATTTTGTTTAAATGGGACAGAGAAAAAAAAGATTTAAACACCAACAATGATTTTTTTTGGAGGGCGTGCTTTCGCAAAAATCAGAAATGGAAGTAGAATATATTTTATAGAGATCATTGAATAGGGTTTAGACGTTTTCTCCGATTCTTTGCCTCCAAATAAAAGAACTTCTATTAATATTTCAAACATGATCGAGGAGAAATTGAAATTAAATCCGGACATCTGTAGATTTCTCATGCGAACCCGTCAAATCATATTAGGATATTAGCTTTTTATGAAATCGACCAATCAGAGATGATGTTTTGTTTTTTCCACTAGAGGGCGCGTGCGCCCCACGAGACTTGTATTTATCAAAGCGAGCAGTTGATAATAGTAGTATAAAATATTCTTTAAATGTGTCTGAATTTACTTTAGCCGATGTCGTAATGATGTTAGCGCAGAATGATATGTAATTAAATTCATATATCACATTTACGACACCGTGTCAAGGAGGCGTTATTACCTGAAAGCGTTTTATCGCAAAGGTTTTCAAATCCGTTCATTGAAGTGCATACTAGGGTAACGTTGGATGGACTTGAGATCTTTTATGAAACAAGAAATGTATTTTTTTTGGCGCACACATATCATTTTTTTTATGATTGTGAATAATTTCCTAGAGAAGTTTGTCAAGTGTCTAGGTTCAATGACAGTGTATGGAGAATAGCAAGGTACATTCGGTGCGAAATAGCATTTGCTTAACAATGCATTAGTCCGGGGCGAGAAAAAAATATGGAAAATGAAATAGGGCGTTGCGAATTAAATTAAGTTACAATTAAAATTTTATTTCTTGATGCCTAGAAATTTACATACACAAAACGAGACTGGGTGGCAAGCTTACAAAATATTGATTAATGATTAAATAGGTTCTGATTCACATACGCTCATTCTCGGGGATTATAAAATGAGAAAAAAAGAAGTTTGCTATTTTATCAAAGATTCTTAATCCAGTTTTATTTTCTTCACGCAGGTCATCGATGCGAAGATGGGAGTTGCTTCTTTCTAGATGCGGATTAAAGCGTAGAGGGAAAACGAAGCTCGGTAAAGCAGAGAGGCGTGCGGCATGAAAATTGAAGGACTCCGAATCCTCGGTCGGCTGCCTCCTCGCCGATTTTCACCGTGAAATAAACATTTTTGCTCCACTAACGTCATCTCTATGACAACGGACAACCAGCTACATACTACTGCCTGTGGATTAGTAGCGAAAATAAGTCAAGAGAGATAGAGAGACGATACGAAAGACATATATTTTATATTTTTACCCACAATGCTGTGTTCAAGACTTTACAATGCATTCCTACGCATGCTGTGTATCATATACTGACATATCATTTGCCTATTTATTTGATAGAAGTGTTCGTTTATGACGTATTTAAAGGGCCGCTTAGCGCATTGATACTTACAAAATACATATGCACTGATTTGATAAATTACTGACCTATTTATTTGATAGAAGTATTTGTTAATGACATATTTAAGGGGCCGCTTAGCGCATTGATACTTACAAAATACATATACACTGATTTAATAAATTACTGACATATTTATTTGATAAAAGCATTTGTTAATGACATATTTAAGGGTCGCTTAGCGCATTGATACTTACAAAATAAAGAACACTGATTTAATAAATTACTGACATATTTATTTGATAAAAGCATTTGTTAATGACATATTCAAAGGGCCGCTAAGCGCATTGATGCTTACAACATACACTGATTTAATAAACCTCTTACCTATTTATTTGATAGAAGTGTTTGTTAATGACGTATATAAGGGGACGCTTAGTGCATTGATATTTACTTTCTATAAATTACACTTATATAGACATACCACTTTGATAGTTATACTATGTTAACACTGTAAGAATCATTGAACACGGCCTCTTCAAACATGGACAAAGGCTATTTAAATAGTCTTAATGCCGACAGAGCAGCTACTTGTTAAATTTTTTTATAGGATTTTAGAGAATGGTCTAAGATTATATTTATGTATGTAGTCGCTTGGAGATGTGCGGTTGAATCAAAAGTTAATTATTTAACAGATAGAGTATTAATCAAATAACCGCCGAAAATTGCTGAAGGTAGGAATAATATTCAAGTTTTTTTTTAAATCATGCACAACTAGACAGATTGTGGATATTTGTACTTCGTTCATTATTCGTGCAATTATCAAGTAGTTTTGATACAATCAAAGCATGTGTTCAGAAATATTTTTTTTATATGCAATTATACATGTTTGTCAAATAATAATTTATTTTCTATGCTCAAAAAAAAGTAAATCTTCCACTTATTTCTTTTGTCTCACAAATAACCATTTAATGATATTAACAATGAAATAAAACATTCATTCAAATGACCGAATAGGTCTTGTTTATATTCGCAACGGCTTTAAAATAAACATATCAAATTTCTCATTTTTATATGAAAAGTATTTTTGCTAAATATTACAATATTAATCTAGTCTAATATAAACGTCAATTTCAATCAACAAGTGTGTTCAACATTTTTAAAACTCTATAAGCAAAATGAGTCATCATGAATTTCCCACTTTCAGTTCTGTGAACTGTTATCACTATTCAATTACATAGAATCATAAACGTTTTTTTTATTATCGCTCTTACTATTTCACAAATTACTCTTTTGAGCTTCAATAATTTCATTGATTCATGGTTCTTCCAAATAACCCTTAGCCTGCTGAACAAATGCCGTCTGCTTAAACTGTC
>JAULCC010653303.1:0-16321 GCA_032358795.1 Nuttallia obscurata | reverse complement strand
CCTGACACCGACAAACCAGTCGTAATGCTGACCCTAAATCCTGAGCGTCAAGGAGGGAAGCCATTACTACCATTTTTAAAGTCTTTGATATGACCCGGCCTGGGATCGAACCCGCCGCGGCCTTCCGCACCGAAAGCGGACGCTCTACCACTTGAGCAAATCGGGCGGTCTGTCAAGTTTTGACTGATCGCAGAAGTATCTATTGAGCAAATCAGTTTTGCATTTGTCATTTACAAATTGTAAAACGATACCGCTGTGTGAATGTTGTGGGGTTCTATGTTTTCTGATATAATGGTTAAGTATCATTCATTAAGACACTATTCCAGTTTCAAGAAAGGAAAATATCTCTGAATGTATCACATTTATCGTATAGCCATATATGCATTTTATATGTAGAAGGTATAGGTTTGGTCACTTTCAAAAGTGTTATTATCGGACAATAAATGCGAACTAGGTCAGGTATGAATGGATCTGCATCAAAGCTAGTAATGATTTGCTGCGTGGTTTTAGCTAGCCTGAGCTCTAGTAGTGAGCTTTAGTGTTCCGTGTAATGCGGGGGGCTGAAATGAGATTTTCGGCATTGTGTGATTTGATAAATCTGTTTTTTTTTATGGAAGAACTATAAATAAAATAACTATAAAAGTAATCAGTGTTTAAGATGTTTTGGTTGTTTTGATCATTGCTAGAATTTGTTAGTCTGTAAATACCGCTGACCAAGAGTATGATTTGACCTAGGTGTGTTTCAACCAAAGAGATGCAAAACCATTTAGGATATGATAAAGTCAAAAGTCATTTTTTATAATTATTTATTTTCTTCTTATATGATTGTTTTGAAAGATGGATTGATGTTGTTTTAAAATGCCAAAAGAAATATGAATCGAAGTGCAAATTGTTATGCACGAGCAATTTGATGCAAAACGTGTCAAGTGCGCATCATATTTCAACTGATGAAAAAATCATGTACCTTTAAATGCACCTTAAAATGAAAACAAAGAGGTTTTATTTCGCACATGAGACGTCCATTCACATAATCAAACAGTAGTAAAAACACTTGTTACCATATTTTCTAAATAAAGAAAATGGTCATGAGTTGACCATTTAGGAATTCACATTAGCTGGAATCAATTTAATTAAATAGTTTAAAAATATCGCGAAAAAAATGACTTTCTGGTATTTAGCTCTCTATAATACTCCATCAGATGATATATCATACAATCAAGTTTCAGAACACAATTGGCTGCGCAACATATTGAGTTTAAGTCATTTGAAGTACCTCCTCTGACTTAAGCATCTGATATTTTATAATTTTATGTGATACACTGTTTTTCCAAATAATGTGACATGAAGTGACATCAGAAGCTGAATAGTTGATATGTATTAATTGTTCTCATGCAAAAATCTTACAATTTTATGTTACACCTGTTATGGTGTCAACTCATCAATCAGTTTTATTAAGGCTGGCCTATTCAATGTCAAGGGAGTCAACTCATGTGAATTTGATTATGTCGTAAAAAGTTATCATCAAACATGTGTTATATTTCACTTTATTTTTGTAACAAAGTTATCGTTTTTACGGTATAAAATCGATGTTAGCAGTTTAAACTACACGATAAAAATACTTAACTGTACGGCTTGTTGTAACATTCGGCACTTACGGTAAAAGGTCTGACTTTATTTCATACATCCTTAAGACTTAGGTCTAAATATGTTATAAAAAAGGATTAATCGGTCTTTTAGACCTACCTCGTGAAGTTCATTCAATACCCGGTAATTCCGGTTAGAACCATAGGCTTGCTCTGCCAAGTAATCAAGTTATACAGCAACTAAATAAAGGTCTAAACAAAGCTCTTCTAAGATAAGTGCTCATATATGTTTCTTTGGCTCCTGAAATTTTATTTTAATTCAATTAAAATGTTATTGGTCGCTAAACATATCTTCTACTAATCGTTTGTTCACGTGTTGTTATTTTTGCAGCTAGGCTAGGCAATTGGGCGGTAAAGATTAGGACAGGTGTTGTCTTTTTCAGTTGTAGGCACTAAAATTACTATCGGACACATCTGGCCCGACAGATGTGCTTGCTCCTTAGAAAATTATGTACTTATTAACCCGGAAAAAAACTGAAAGAAATGTTGTTCTCTTTATGGTGTTTGACTCCGATTAATAATATGCCGATGAAGAAGTTTTCGACATATATATAGCCAGTAAACAATCAGTATATATACTATCTATAGCATCTGCGAAGTTATAAAGTTATTAAAAATGATTTGAATTAATATATTCAAAAGACGAATGTATCTACTGATTGTTTATTGGCTACATCCAATAACCTTTGTCACAGGTCGGATAATTAAGCTTTGAAAAATAGTTTCTCCAGGACTTCCTTTCAGATAATTTAATTGTTCTTCGATCCTTTGCCCGAAAAACATAAAAAGCTGTTAAGGTTTTGTCGGGTTGGCCAAAGAGTAAATTGCCTGAACGCAGTTTTTATGTTTGCAATGTCCTTCTTTTAGTAGTTTTTAACCAAACGACGATTTCGGAATGGTAGCATCTGTAATTGCATTACTCTAAAATATTAGCATTTCCTTAGATGCCTTAATCAGTTTCTATCTTGGGACTTGTTGCTCAACAGACGAACCATTACTACGTAGGAATATCAGGAAATGCTCACTTAAACAAATGTCATCATCAATTATCTATCATAATCAAGGTATAAAGTTGAATAGTTAGACAGTATATCCTCAAATCAATACACAAGAAGAAAAAAGTAGCAGGGTGAAGTTAAGTATGCTTTGCTATTAGACAAACATTTGCCCTGCTGACAATTAAATCTTCAACTACATTTTTCTTATTTCGTGCTTTAAATCACTATATTATTATGGTCATGAAGAAGTTGGTAGTTGTAAGATCATCTTAATCGCTTGGACGTACATTTGCACTGAGTGGAAGATACAATTAACAGTATTATAACTCAATGTAAGGTAACACTAACTGGCAAGGAGCGAAACTTGGTTTAGAATAGTTCTGTTATTAACAAACTGTGCTCTATTTTTATCTATCAGGCGAAGTGGTTCCTAAGAATACCAACATAAAAGCTGTAAATGGTATGTTTTTGTGCCAAACTCAGTTTAGTGTTCAAAAGGCATATATTATCAGTAAAGTTGTATATACAGTGAAGGCACACTTCAGTCAAAACTTGTTTGTTACACATTTCGCATGGATGATATTTCTTGTTAAGACCAATGTACGTTTCTTGATTGCATAATAAGTCAGTTCAAGAGTTGCTCTTTTTTGTCTATGAGGAAATAAAAGCATCTATCTACGTATCTTATGATACTGAAACTATTAGATGATATCGGAAAATGTTCTCTTAAAGAAACAGTCATATAGATCTACCGTAAATGCTTCTTCACTCAATATTTGCTGAAGTCGTGGATGATATTTGACACAGCTTTCGTTGCTATACACTTTGATAAATGTATCAGGCAGCCATCTTTCCTTAGAAATCTGAAAGCAGTCAGATAGGACGAATAACATAATAGTCAAATTTCATTATATGAATGCAAAGAATTTGGTGAATGTTCGGGTATAACCCTAATAGGGAATCGTTGTAATTGCAATATCAGAATTGGAAAAATCGAAAAGAGAAACTAACTTCTTTACTGATCGGCGACCAGTGACGGCCGCATACCAGTGACGGCCTTTGGCATTGTATATGTAAATAAGTTGGGGTTTTTTCATGATATTTTATGCGGCCAATCTGAACAATGAAAGAATGTCTACAAAGAAGAATGAGAAACTTAAGCAAAATCAATTTTTAAATGACAAGAAAAATGTCAATGGCCGCTACTGGTACGCGGTTGTCACTGGTCGCTGATAAATAATATGTTATTGCATTTTACCAACGAACAAGTTTATCCCTAGCTTTTCTGAACAAAAAGGACTAATTGGTGAGCTATTATCTTCAACTTTTGTTCCTTAATAATTTGCCCATTTATGTATGTGCATGTGAGGGTCACATGTTTTGTGAATCCTAACACAATATGATAAATAACGATTTCAATGTACAAATACATAACGATGGAATCTGTCATATAGCTCCTGATTTGGTCAAGCGAACATAAAAGATCTTATGAACGCGATACTTTCTTGAACAATTAATACTATCTATAAGAAGTTGCATCAGGCCATACCATAATTTTTAGTTATTCATAATCAGTTCCACCATGTAACATCATGAAATGTAATACAACTAGACAAAGTAAACAAAGATGCACAACATGAACCCTAGCCTCTTATGAAGGACTATATGATACACCGTCAGCAAAATTAATCAAAATGTTTAAAGAAAACGTCTGTATCAGACTTTTATTGCGACGAGAGAGACTTTAGCCGCCCAATATCTTTCATTTATGAAGAAAAAAATAAAAATGACTTATTAATGTAGCTGATGTAAATCTAGTAATATGTGGATATAGCACAATAAAAAACATTTCCTAACCGTTTATTAAATGAAGTTTCAATTGTTACAAATGAGTTTTTGTTTGTTTTTAAATAAAGTTAATTGTTCTGTCTAAATAAGTGTGTTTCAAATGATGAAGGCTTATATGAGTTCAATATCTGTGAAGAGCTTTAACCTTTATTTGTAACCGTTGTTGTTTTTATAAGCATGGACATGGTGCATAAAGTACTTCGTTTCGATATGAAATGCAATCCTACAAAGTTAATTCACCCCCCCCCCCCGGCCGAGATTTCCGCAGATGTAGAGCGGGCATTGTGATTGCTGACTTTGACTTTAAGTGTGACATTGAGCTTTTACGGGCTGGTTGATGGTAAAACTATACCATCTACTATCGCCTCGTAAAGGCGAACATTCTTGTCAAGTTGTTTTAACATCTCTCAAGTGTTATGGATCGGACAGGTTGTTTTCTTATATTGTGCAAAGAAGGCAGACTTTCATGTAAATATTGTAATAAATGATCACATATTTCACAATGAAGACAATCTAATTCCTTCCGTTATGCTCTAATTATTTATACAACATATGTAATACACTTGATTTGCGTAAACAGGAATACGATTCTGAAAGGTCATAATACTTTCAACTATAAATTGAACCAGACTGTTTGCAATCGTCCACTTGACAGAGCGTTATATAACTTCCCTCGTTAAATGAAAATAGTACTGCACCTACCTCTGTTTTAAGAACATTGGAAAATTTGCTAATTATCGTATCGTTCCAAAGTCCTTTAATTTCCTCTGATTGAAGCTGGTCTGACAGAATAGAACTCCACAGCTGTAAATGAAATAAATGTTCTACATGTTTTTTTACAATAAAATATACGAATAATATAATACAAATTGATCAATGGATAACTTTCATTACAATATACGCATCTGATTATTACTTTAAGTAAAACACATTGAAAACAAAAACGCCATAATATATTAACATCTAAATAAAGGACATACTCTTTATTTAAGCAAGACAAGTTTTTGTAATTATCATTGATTTTAATTGACAGTTTTAGAGTTTTGTAACTGTACAATAAACAACTGCACTGGCGTATCCAATTCGATTAAAAAGCTTACGTATATGCAATGCACCATTTAAAAACAAGAAGACACATATTGTCATCGTACGTTTTTTTAATCATAGAAATAAAAACAAATAATTCGATTTATAACTTGCCGAGCAATTAGGAATACCATTCATACCTCGAAGATCCTTTGCATGTTTTTATACGACGTCCACGGACAAGAGTGCTGATTACACAAATTGATTACGACCTTTGCAAGTCCAATTGTCTTTCCTGGGAAGTCGATGGTTTCTTTTCTCTTTTCCTCAATGACTCTATCCCATAAGGCAATGCAATGAAGAGCAATGTTTGCACAATGACGCTTCATATTTGGTTCGGTTGCCTCGTCAAGTAGCTTACGGGCAGAAAAATAACACGTTTCCCAGTTTATCGGTCTTTCATTTTCGCTAGAAAATAATTTTAGCATACTTGAAATATGATCAATGATAGATATTATGATAGAGAATTAAATACACAAATAGTAATACTATTCGAATTACGAAAATTAATTTCAAAGTAAACAGTATGTTTAGCTCAAAACAAATTTGCTTAATAACTTCCCGGAATATATTCCATGCAATTCATGTATATATTACAGAGTCGCTTACTCTCTGAAATCTGCAAATGAATGGTAATCTTATCTGTGACAAGTAATAACTTTAATAATTGTCAAACTGAAAATGATTCCGGGTCTTTTAGGGCTATTTAGATATAAACTGTGAACTTGTCAGCTAAGATTGATAGGATTAATCTGAATAACAGAAAATACTTTATAAAAGTTTATTCTAGTAAACTAATGTCAACATTATTAGTTTTTTTTTACTGATTGGTGATGCTAATAAACGTACTTGAAGTAACAGCCTTTGATTTATCACATGTTTATTCGATTCATGCATATGAATTTACCATAAAGGGGGGCTCCGTGGCCGAGTGTTATATTCGTTGACTTGCAATCTCTCAGCCCCTCACCGCAGTGGGTTCGAATCCCGGTCTGGGCACTTCGGATTTTTCAAGTGAGGAAGCATTCCAGCTAGCTTATGGTAGGTCGGTGGTTCTACCCGGGTGCTCTCTGTGCCTGAAATAATGTAACAGAGGTCCCCCGGGGTCTTCCTCCACCTGTAATGAGCTGGACGTCGCGACATGACTGAAATACCGTTAAAGCGACGTCAAACTCGAAAGAGACAAACAAAAAAACAAAGAAATTACCATAAATGTACTTAGATATGGAACATGTTAATATTTCATTTATTAAACTGACATGCCTTGAGCTAACATAAAAATGATGTCTCTTGAAAAAGTTTAGTGTAAAACGATAAGGCTATTTTACCCAGCAGTTTCTATACGCAGGTATGCATAATTACAGATTAGAGAAAAACATCTGCTGTATCAAAAACGAGTTTACTGTAAGTTAATGAAATGTAACTATAGTTTGCATTATATCCTTTAGCATTGGCATATTAGTTTGTAGTTACAAAATTATTATGAAAATTCTAGTATTAGATGATGTTTTACTGCACAAGAAGTTAACTGTTATTAATGAAATATTGATTTTGAATCAGCGTAACTTTTTAAAAGTCCATCTGTTCTCAAATATATCAGAGAATATAGTTAAACAAAAAGTTTTCCATTCAATTGCTTATCATCTACTAATTTTTATGGCTTCAAAAATAATGAGTGGTTACAGAACATTGTATAAAATTACAAAGACTCTATAAATATTTTATATATGACATGATAGTTTTAGTATTACAAAGGCCTACCAGTACATATACATACAACAACAAATACCACATGGTCAATTGCAGATTTATACAGTATCGAAATACCTACATATGTATACACAAAGTTAATAATAGGGTCCGAGAGAATTTGATGTATAAATCGTCGGTTTTGATTATATTTATCAAGAGGACGTTTACTTTAAAGAGTGTTCTAGCTATTCAATGCATTATTTGCAGTTACTGTTAGAATTGCAGTTTGGCTTTGGTCTTATACATGATGTGTAGTCTTAATATCTTTCACACGCACATGCACATACATAAGTAACATAGTCAAAAAAATTATTTTCTTTCATTGCAAGGTTCTTACATATAGATTACATAAGTAAACGATGTATATAGCTTCACTCATCAGGATAAAAAATCATATTTCTAGTTTCGAAAGCTTTATACACAAATACAGCTAAATGTTTCATTGCTGTCTGCTTGTCTGATTTTAAAAGCTCAATCCATTTTAAAATGTTTGCATTTCTCCAGAAATAACGTTTACTATTTTGAGTTCTTAAGTCGTGATATAAAGGGCATTCTAATAAAAATGGAATTCATCTTCAATGATATTACAAAGTTGACACTTTGTTTTCACGTCTTGGTATTTATTTGGTTTATGCCATCTGCCTCGTTCGATTTCAAGTCTATGTGAGGAAATTCGTAACCTACTTAATTCTTGTCTATATTTCATAAGTGTTACACTTGATAGATGTTTTAAATAAAAAATCCGAATATAAACGATATGAACTATTTCTCCTTACCATGTTTGAATAAAATTGTCATTTAATCTTTGCTTTAAAATTTCTAAAAATACATCAGGATTCCCTACTCCTTGATTTAACCAATACATTATTAAAACCCAAAGCCTCTAACAAAGTTTTGACTCTGACAGCCCATGATTATTTATTTGGAAATCTCTGTATATCATGAATCATCATATTGTAGAATATTTTAACATATTTCATGGCGGGGCATTGAACTATTTTTAACCAATATCGAACTGTTTGATTTGTTTTAGGGTTGATCTACCTAATTCTCCATAAATAAAATTATTTTGGGTTTGAGTTCTGACTCCAAGCCGTTGTTTGCAGAATTTTAAATGTACCCGCTCGATGCTATTTGCCTCAAAACCCCCCTCCCCACCCAAAAATTCACCTCGTAATTTAAGATTGGTAGAATAAGTTTATCAAACAGTTCTAACATAAGCTTTACCGAAATATTCATGAACTTATATAAATAAGTTTGAGTTTAAAAAGGGCCTTTAGTGTTTGTTTGGCTATTGCAGAATGTGTTTGTAAAACAGACTCACCTGTTGTGAAAATCACGCCAAGATAAATGATTTTACTTATTATTTCTAATTCATATCTATTGTACATAAATGTCATCTCTCTCAGGTTTCTGCCACCGTTTTTAAAAGTCATCATTTTTGTTTTATCAACAATAACAGTGAGCTTACATTTCTAACAATACTCAAGTAAAATGTCTAAACTTTCTTGGAGGCTATTTTCAGAACTTGAAAATATTACAATGTCATCTGCATACAGAAGTAAAAACAATTTCATGAAACCAACATCCAACCCTTCAAATCCTTTCAAAACAAGGTTTTCCTTTAAGTCATTTAAGTACATAGAGAACAAAAATGGTGAGATGCACCTACCATGAGCGACACCAAAACAAGGTAAACTTTCGCTCTGACTGTTTATATACTTCACTTTAGATTTCAATTTACTGTACATATCCTTCATTATATTTAATATTTTTCCCCTAACTCCATATTTCACTAACTTATATCATAAAATATCTCGTACGACACAATCAAAGGCCTTCTTGAAGTTAATAAATGCAACAAAACGTTTTTTATTCTGATTAAATGTACGTGAAATAAAACCGTGTAAGATAAAAATGTTGTCGATAATACCCGTCTTTTCTTAAACCTGCTCAGGCCTCAACGTAAACCTGGTAACTTTCGGCCCAATTATTTGTCGTTAAAACTCGTCTAAAATTTTGCCATATGTACTAAGCAGTGTGATCCCACGATAATTTTCCACGTTATTCACATCTCATTTGGTGTATCGGGACAATATAGCCCTCTGGCCATTTTTCCGACTAGTAACATTTATTAAATATTGCATTGAATAATTTACATATGCACTAAATGACATATACCATATTTGAAAAAGTCATTTATGTCGAAACCTGGTCAAAATATCTTTCATTGAAATTAAGAACGTCCTCTTCTGGTTGAAAAAAAAACCCCGCAGTATCCGAGCTTCATATTTCTGAAGATACCCCTTTAAGCATTTTCTAAGAAATCTTAGCATTTTAAAGCTCATTATTTCAAGTATTTGTGTCTGTTTTTGTCATGAGCATATTTTTTATTCCGAATCATATTTTTGTAATCTGTTCGGGCGAACGTCATTTAATACGTGTGTCCTCAGACTGGTTTTCCCTGTAAAAATCTTATTTTTCTGATAAAAACCGGTTTTTTTTACAACTTCTGTCTTACCGTGACTGTTTTATTTTAGATTTTTATTTATTACCTCTCCTATGTACATGTATAATTTTCTTTAAAAAGCGGTTCGCATACATCATTGATAAACGAATAAAACCCTTCTAACTTTACCTCAACATCTTGGCAATTTTCTGCAGAACCGAAAGGTTATAATCATGTAATTAATTTTATTTTGGTTTCGTCCTTCTCAATAGATTCTTTGAACATGTTCATCTTATCATTGTCCCATTAACATCTATGACTCATAGAATCAGTCATAGTATTGCCTGCAGTTTGTTTGACATATGTCTTTTTGCACCCAAGTGAAAATAGTATCACGCAATGATCTGATGAAATATTGGATATTCTGTAGAAAAGGATTTTATACTTTTAAATAATGCAGGCCGACACAAAACAAGGTCAAGTACACTACTAACAGCATTTTTACATATGTAAATTACCCCAAGTACTCGTCAGAAAACATTCTTCCATTTACAATACTTAGGCCTGTGTGTTTACAAAAAATCTAATCGGTTGAGTCCAGTTTCATTTACAGTTTTACCCTTTGAACTGCGATACAAAAATGTATCTTGGGTATAATCATCTGGTAAAATATCTAAGTTAAACAATGTTTCGTTTTCGACATAATTCGCTCTATCACCTACTCTTCCATTTAAATCGCCGGCAATCGACAAGTTAATTTTTCTACCGTACTTATTTTCGAAATATAAAATCTCTTCAGTGACGCTATTAAAAACCTTTTTGGGAGTTCAAACCCACTCTGCTGTTATTAGATGGAATGTTGAAACATAAACATAAAATTACATCATCTTTAAGACCAAAATATAAACCCTTTGAATTTCAACCAAAAAGAATGATCTTCTACAGATTTAAAAAAAAACTCGACCCACAGGACAACATATCTGAAATATATACTATCAATCCACCACTGTATCTACGGCTGTTTTTATTTGTTAAGTTTCTATGCAATGCATAAGATGTGTATCCTTTGATTTAAAAATCGATATGTTCATTCAATCATGTTTCTGTGAACAACAATACACTGGTGTTTAGAAATAACGATTTAAGTTACTGAGATTTAAGTTTGTTAAAACGTCTGCCTGATTATCCCAATATTTTCAGCAAACACAATGAAAGTTCATCACTTTCCTCTCCGACATCCTATCTTTGTGGGTTTACACATTCTTCTATGTCCGGACCGTCCGTTTACGTGCTGTACGAGATGGTCGTTTGCGAGGAAGAATTAGTTTTAGTTTTAGACTGCGATCTGTGTGTACTTTCTGTGGCCGACTTCTGCGCACGATTTTTACGGCCTCCATTTGGAGTTCAGTTTTTTTTCTCCATTTGCCTGTAATGTTACTGCAGATGATTTGTTTTGTGTCGAAATACCACGAGGATATGTGTTTCTTGATAGTGTTTCTTCAGGATTAATTTCGTCCGAAGGTTAGTTCGACATGTATGGTTCACGTGCATATCTTGCAGGGGAGTGCCACGTGATAGGGCGTGTGAATTGTTTAATTTTGACAGGTTTGGGGTGATAATGCTATTTGGTTTCTTTGAATTGCGATTCACGGCATCTGTTGTTTTTTGTAATGTACATGTAGCGAAAACCCTGTTGTCGCTTGAATCAAGCTCAGTTTCATTTGAATACATGCTCTGATTTTGGCTTTGTTGAACCTCATGATCTTCAAATATTTCATTGTTTTCTCGATTGAAACTGTGTTTCCAATTTCTCAAAGTCGACCCCCGCAATACGACTTTCTCTCAAGACGTCGTTCCAGTTGGGGAACTTATCTCTTACTATTTTCCCAGCCACAAATAGCTAGGCTGGGTACCGAATTGGTACTTTTTGTCTATGTAACCGTGCCTGTTTTGACCCGTCTGATGTGTACAGTTCTCTCCGAGCGTTCGCAGTTTCTTTCGGGTAGTCCCTGTCAATGCCAAACGATAACCCTTTCAGCTTGTATCGCCATAGTCCCTGAAACGCACAATGATAGCTCGTTTTGCATCGTCCCTGTTCTTGTTGGTTGCACTGGTCGATGACCCAAGACAATGCGCTCGATCAATGCAAATATCAGACGTATTAACATGCAACTCAGCTTCCAGGAAATTCCGAACCAAGTGTTCACAGTTTATCTTTATCCTTTTAGTTATACCCCAAATAATCAGATTGTTCCTCCTACTTCTAGCTTCTGTGTCGATAAATCGATACGTTAATACTTTTATAAGTTATGAACAATGTGCATGGTTTCCTCGGTTTGTTTAAACATACTTTTTACGCTCGTTAGCAGGTCATGTGTAGCCATGAAATAATTTCTTTGTTCTGTTTTCATTTCGGATATGGTGTCGTAATTTCTGTTAAGGCTTTCAAAAAGGCATACATGTTTATCTTCGTTTGATAATCCACTGAAGGAAAAACTGTCAATACTACCAGAACTGACCTTTTTCGCTTTAGTTTCCGTACTTGTTGCCAGTCGCTTCCCCTTCCTGCTGCGCCCTCAAACCGGTTTTTTGTTGATACCATGAATTCAAAGTTTTCGTTTTCTGTACTTTCATCGCCGCTCTGTATCTGTATACTCTCACTTTCGAATACTTTGTTACTTCTAACCTCAGATTTTGCTAAGAAAGATTCTCTTTATATATCTTTATGTCCTCTTTGGGTAATATTTTTCTTAGCACAATTTAGCGAATGATTATATAAAATGATGTTATATGTGTTATTATGTATGGCTTATTCGAAATGATTATATTCTCCTCCTAGTTGTGAAAGTACACAGTTTGAAAAGTTTCGTCCTTTTTTACAATCAGACATTTTTTTCCTTTTCCGGATCGACTTATTAAAGTTAAAGGTCGAACATATGTGTCACTGAAAATTTGGAGAAATGTGATTGAAGTTAAAATTCTGCTTCCTATGCTCGAAACCTGAGTGCCAACCGTCTTTCTGAACATGATTCCCCAGTAGAAAATATCATTATTAAAAGGCTAAATTGTTTTGAATTAATTTCTAATTATTTATCATTAAACGCAAAGAGTCGGTTGTCTTTTTAATTAATGCAATGCTTCTTAGTTCAGACCCAGATTGTTTTGTACAAGCCATAGGCTTTCAATATAATCCAGCTAAAATAAAGAAGTTTAAACTAAACGTTTTTGAGTGTCACTTCTTTAGACTTATCTACGTCAATGAAAAATATAAAGACCATAATCAATGCTGGTAACTTGCTCAGCAAGTGTGACAATATCTACACCTTTAAAACGTTTCAAATAAAAGACATCTACTTAACCATTCTAATAAACAAACACAAAAATGGAGAACTACACTCAATTTAGGCTAAACCTTAAATGCATGAAAATCATTCGCTGAGAAATATTAAGTATTTTATCTTTGATTTAAGATTTGTATGCATCTTGTAACATATACTATTTCACCACTAAATCCTTATTTGAGCTGTGTATACAATATTTTATCACGATATCACAAACAACACCGTGAAACTTTTTTTTCAAATCTTTAAATGATATGCACAGTTTCTTTTTGTTATATCGTCATATCTAATTAAACATTTGTTTACACAGTAGAAAAATGTGTTTTGAAACAAGCTTGCACTCCAATATACACGTGGTAACGTTCAACCAAGTTATTAAGTCAAGTGTTAAAAGTTCGTGTTAAATGTTTGCCCATGCCACGATAATTTCCAGTATCAACTGGTATTATATCCCCTTTGTATGTAAAGGGTCAATATAACGTCATGTTTGAAATATGTTTTGTTCTGTAAATCTATTAGATATACATAAGAGTTACCATATTTTAGTATATCTATAAACATAAATGTGAATGATGGTTTAGAAAACAATGAAATATCAATATATCGTAACAACACCTTCTTTTGACAAATCATTGCTTGTTTTGTAACTGTTATAAAAGTCTTTAAAAGTAGTATCTAAATAAAGCTAGAGTTTGTATCTGTGCATACAGATATAATGTTGTTTCTGGCGGAGAGTTAGAAACTAACATACCTTGGAAATATTTTATGGATTCGTTCCAAAAGACGTGATAAACAGTCCTCGATTGCCTGTAATAGTATATAACATTATCAGATGTATACCGATTTTATACAAAAGTTGAGAAAAGAAAATTTCTGGTTAAAAGGTTTCTCTTTTTTAAAACTTATTTATATTTGTTTACGTTAATTCAGATTTTGGTTAAGATGTAATTTCACGATAGGACAGTTTTACTTACTATAGTTTTATTCTAAACATACACATTCAATAGGATGGATTTGCTTGAGACGATATTTGCAATAATATCCTATGTTTTGTAATCTTACATAACTTACCATATCTCTCTTGTCTCAATTATGATAACAAATAACTTAAATCAGATGATTATGTAAAAATTACTGGACATTTAATTTGAAAGAATATTGAATTTTAGAAAAATATGAACCTCGACATAATTAACTCGCTATCTAGCTTATTACAATTAAACAGAATGGGACATTGAGAGTACTTAAGTCAAAATTATTGAATATGATAAAAAATGTTTGTATTTGAAGTAAGACAATGGACATGTATTTCAAGTTATGATTACCTGAGTACAACGTTCTTACAATTATTCTAATGTTTAATTCAACTCAACAATCGATCTCTTTTTAAAACATTAAAGTGACATGAGTATAATGTTATCATACAATATCGATTTCTTTCAATAAGTTTGTGAAGATAAATTTAATATCAGTCCAAAAATCATTTCTTTATTCAAAGAATTTAATTTGAAATGGCTGTTTCTTGCAATTGTCAAACATGCCCGGGTATGTGTTGATGTTAACAAAAGCAAGCACCTGCTGATTACGCTATCTTTGAATCTTTTATCCTGGAAATGTTTTTTAATTGCAAGAATATACCCAATGTTAGTTACTTTCACGATTTTTTAAAACTCTACAATTACATGTGTCAAGAATAATATCAGTGAGGTAAATCAACATCAGCTACAACAGAATATCAACCTCTATTGTTTCAATGTAGTTGCCTATAACTTTAATTGTCGTTTTCATGCTTTATATTAGCATTGTATTCTTCAATGTAGTTTGTGACTGCAGTCTTTGGAAAATTAACGCGTTTGTCTTATCACACAACACATTGTCCGCTATCATATCACATAGTACCGTTATATAAACTGACTTATGAAATCACATTAAGCAGGTTTTGTAATGATATAATTTTCAGCACTTTGTTTGTGTTTAGCTTAGTGCTCGGTTCCAAGTTTATTGAACTAACTAATATAGAAATGTATCGCAGTCTCTGAGCAAGATAAATGGTTTTTCAAAGCGTTCAATTTATACACAGGAAACATCAGTATCCCACTTTGCATGAACAAAAATTGAAAAATAATAAATATATAAATAGGTATTGTATCTTACGTTTTCGTCTCCACTTAGTGTCCAACTTTGCTTTAAACTCCTGTGATGCCATTTAATTGCTTCTAGGCAGATGTCCTCACCGAAAGTGTCATCTTCTATGAATCTATTTAAATTTTTCACATCTACTACCGCTAAAAATACACGAGGGAGCAAAACATCCATGTCAAACAACGGAGTTATCAGTTGTAACACCGAGTCATGTTTACTGCAAATAAAACATATTAAATATTATAAGTACCCAGCAAGTAGAAACACATACCACACTTAAATCTTCTATATTAAATCGTTTTCAACAACTCAGGTATTAGAAAACAATGCTTACTAAGTCTTTATATATGGGCAAAACCATGTGAAATTAAAGACAAGTGAACAGTTAACAATAAGTTTACGACATAACTACCTAACAAAACTGATATTACATCCGACATCGAATGCAAAGGGACAACACAAATAAGTGTTTGATCAAAGTTAAAGGCACGACCTTACGATATCAACACAAGTAAACAAATCAAAGTTTTACAATAATTTAATCGGGTTAAAACAGTCAGGATTTCGGAATTTTCAGTTTCGATGTTATAACGTTTGTTATTGGATCATTGGTATAAAAAAAAAATCAAGATATGTTTTTTTCCGTTGATATAACGGTATGCTGCATAATGTCGGTGGTATGCTAAAGAACTCTCTAAATGAGAGCTGAGTACAAAGGTACAAAGCTATTCTATCTTTACCATAGTTCTACATATGATAAAACAGTTTCGCACTAAACCATCGAATACCTACCCTTGTCCATGATTAAACGTGTGAAATCAGCTCTACGAAATTATGTATCTGTCTGTGTTGGTTCCTAAGTTCCAGAAATAACTGTTGCAACTTAGTGTAATATCTTAAATAATGCCTGCTTCAAGAAAGATTTTCCGCCTTAGAATGTATAACGTTTATTTGAACATACACTTTAGGTGTACAATAAGTACATCTAGAGCACCGACTTGCGGATGCAGACGCTCATCTGATTTTCATACCTGTAACATAGCAAATCAAGCACCGCAAAGA